>VDFB02217066.1:0-18463 GCA_007258455.2 Sequoia sempervirens
TATGAGACTCCCCTTTTAATGTTAATAATGCTAATAAATATTGATATGTTAATTGTTTACCAAAACAGTTGAATGTAAAGTTTTCATTCAATAATTTTATTATAAATCCTTATAAAAACTTTAAAATTAAATATAAATCAACATTAACAAAAATATAGTTTCAATGTATTTGTTTACATTAGTTATAATTTAAATTTCAATGTGCTAATGATGATATCAGAGCTCTTAATAAAATGAATTACAAAGAAATAAAAATTCAGTAAAAAGAGAGCCATTACAAGATTTTAATTTTAAAAAGTGGCCATTTTATATATTTTCAATAATAGTGTAGATTTATTTTTTTAACATACATTCCAACATTTCAATCCACCAGAGGATATGTTAGAATTTTCCATCAAATGTTGGAGTCTTTTGTGGCATTAGAAATTACTGAAAAGACATTGAAGTTTGTTGTACTTCATTGGAAATCTGTTCAAATTTAAATTTCAAGTTTTTTCAAAGCTCTTGAAATATGATAGGGTATTCAAATTGATAATTTGCTGCATTAAAATGTATTGAAATATAATACATTTCAACATTGGTTGAAATGAAGCATGCATGGACTGTTGAAAATACAATATTAGTATCTGAAAACTGTGTTGTTTTATTTTAACAACATAGTGATTTTCAGGAAAGGTTGCCACATGAATTTATGCCATATAATAAATCAAGTTCTTGTGTAGGAATGTATGCCATATAACCATCTGAAAACAATTTAATGCTTAACATATTCAAATAGTGTGTTAATATTATTGTTTAAAGTCTCAGTAGATTTCTTCATTTACAATTGTTAAATGGTATGATGTCGATGTTTAGTTAATTAATATGACCTTGTCAAATTTTTTAGAGGCTTCTTCACATTCATTTGGCATCATATTATAGATATTATTATTGTTTATTCTTAGATTATTAAAGTAGATTTAGTTAAGCACATTTTATTTGAGCATATATATGTAATCTATTTCATTTTATATTACTACGAGATTATACTAAGCAATTGTGTACTTTTTTATATATTTTTCTTATCTTGAACTTGACTTTGTAAGTTCAAATGCACAAAAGCGCCAGTCTCATTACATCTTGTTTTCTCACCACAATCAAAATCACAAATACAGACTATGAACCAATCCATATTAGAAAAATAAATAGTTTTCCTATTTGCTTTGCAAGCCTAGTATATTTAGGAAATATATTATTAGAGAGACTGCATATGAAAAATACACTTTTGAGGCAAGTAATTTTGTTAATTTACTAATACAAGAGCACATCAAATAAGTTTTAACTTGCATCCACTATAAGGGAAAACTCTTTACAATATTAAATGAATGCCTTCTTTGTAATATGTTAAAATAGAGGTTAAATCTTAAATAACATTAGGGCTTAGTGACAATCTTATGAGCCTTGTTATGTAAAAGCATCACAATTATTTTTCCAGAAGAACTACGATTTGATATTTATCTTTTATTATCTTGAAAACAAACATCAAGGAACCCTTGTTGACCTAGAAAAACCTAAATAAAGAGGCAATTGCCCTCTCTCATGCATTGACCCTTACTTGTTCATTACCTTATCATAAGTATATCCCTTCAACATGAATTGAACCTCCCTAGGCTTGGATCATGGTAACATTTAGGTTTTGTGGAGAGTACACCTTTGACACCAACAAATGACACTATTGTGAAGAATTTTAGCTTTAGTTATGTTCTTTCTTTAGATGTACCTAAAATATGACCTTACCCAACCACACCTAACTTCATTCTATTCTAAGCCTTTAATTAAATCCATCGTTTCCCCATATTTATCCTAATATTTAATTAAATAAATATTTATCATTTATTCAAATTTTTTCCCTTTCACATGATCCCATTAATTAAATAAATATATTTTTTATTTAATTAATTTCACTTTATCCTTTATCCTTGTCCATTTAATCTTAGCCGTATATATTGTTCACATGGATCATAATCTAAAATTTCCATCATGTGACAAGTGTCCCATTCACATGTCTAACTAAATCCTTACTAAATCTAGCCACCTGCCAAAAATTCAAACTATCTTTTCATCTTATCCACTCATTTCAATCCCACCTCTTAATCCTAGCCATTGATTTTTGTCCTTATCCCAATCTTAAACTTAGATCTTATCCCTCATGTGCCACTTGTTACATGACTACATCTTTGATCCTAACCCTAATCCTCATTCAATTTTAACCATCCATTATCAATCTATCCTAACCATTGATTTCACCTCTTTAAGACTCTATATTTAGACACTCTCGTCCTTCATCAAAAATGAATTTTGAAGCTATCATACCCTTATGCTTTCATTTTTCAATTTTATTTGCAATCATACCAAGTTAATGCTAGTATATTGAACAATCCACATGTTATCATTATCTTAAGAGAAAATCAAATGGAACAATGGTGCACTCCATTTTCACTCATCAAGGGGTGAGGAGGATTTTATGTTCAAAAGTATTGCATTTGTATTGCATTATCTTCCATTTTATTTACCTTCAATATTTTCATCTTCACTTTCTCAAGTGTTTTACATGTGAAGACCCTACTAGTGGATAGAACCTACAAATCTTCATTTATAAAAAATCATCATCACTAACATTATGAAAATAAAAAATTTCATATCCACTTACTCATTAACCTTTGCACTAACCACTTCTTCTACATATTCCATGTACACAAATATGCTCTACTACACTTGATCTTTAAAAAATCATGTCATCTAAAGGACATATAGATGTTGCATTCTTATTCTCCTATTTTTCCATAACACTATCCCCATGCATGTATCCTCATTTACCAAGATTTCCATGCCTTTCATAAGGAAATGTGTTATTTTTGCAACCTCATGAAATTTTATTCGTCCTAATTATCCTCTTACATGATGGTCTCTTCTTCTCTACCATCAACATGACACTTTTTTTATTTTTCTTTTCTTACTCCATTTCCTCCATACCTACACACAAAATCAAGGGATTCAATTTCTCCCATTTTATTTTATTCTTATCTCATAATCATCTAAACTCTACTCACCTTTAATATTCCTAACATCTTGGTTATCTTTGCACATATGCTCTAGATTCTCATTGTAGAGGAGGGGGGGCCGATTGGTCAGGACCCCGGGTCATAGGAGGGTCTAGAACAATAGGCTACCCTGATCTACCTCAAGCTAATGAAATGTTTTAGAATATTTTAAGGTTTAAAGGTTGAAAGGAAGAGAAACTAGGCTACTATTGTCCTTTTACAAACCTGAATGTTTCAGGAAGTTAGGTGAGCAAGTTTCTAGAGTCTGGACTATGACTTAAGCAACTCCACCAAGAGATTCACAATGCTAGGGTGATCCCATAATAGTGGTTTATGCAATTTTGGCCAAACCTAATCGAAATTTATTATTTTTAACTCGAATCTTCAAGATTCAAAAGACCTATTACAAATTTTAAACTGTGGAGGGAATTTGAAGATGGTGCAAACTAGAGTCTCATCACTTGTCTGTAGATTCTAAAGATTTTTCTAAAACAAATTTTGGGAATCAAATTGTAACTTCTTTCCACCAGAAATTGATTTTTCTAAAACAACATTTTTAAAAAGTGACGCACAATCGTGATAACGATAACCTTTTTTCCATGTAGCCGATAAAATTTAATTCTTTCAACTTAGATTTCCGTAACTCGATATCTAAGCCTTAATTCTGTTGGGATGGGCTTTTATCAATATTTTTTCCTTAATCAAGCTTCAGCTCAAACTAATTAATAATTCGTGACACAAAGACGACCAGATACTAGAACGTTGTATATGTCACTTTTTATTTTTTTTTTAGTTGGATCGTTGACTTCAATATCCGGTGCACTCATATTTTTCAATTTTTTTATTTTTACATGTGAAGAGATAAAAGAAATTAATTTTAGATGAAAACCCAATAATAAAACTTAAAAACAAATACATAACAAAGCTAAAACATATTAAAATTATATTCATTGGATAGCTTGTTTTGAGGAATACCATAATCATTTGAAATAAATTTTAAAATGAAGATTCATTTGATCCCCCAAAGAGCTAAATCAAAAGTGATTTTTTATCAGCATTTTGATAGGTGTAAAAGAGACGCATTTATAGGTATGGTTTAAAACTAGCGAGGTTCTATCCAAGGGGGTTTGATCTAAGGTGATTTGATAAAACCCTCTTTAATTGGAATCCTTAAAATGAAACTTTTTAAGGCTTAAATCATTATATTTTCTAAAAATATGTGATTTCAGCTAAAATTTGTTCCTCTCAGGAATTGTAAACCACTATTATGACAGCACCCCGAGACATGAAGGACAACACGGTGCACTAGCATCCCAGTGGGGGCGTTGGCATCCGTATGACCAACAAACATAAAGTATATTCAAAAACCAAGGGAAACCTACTAACGACCTAATAAATGTAGTTTGATGTAATGACAAAAATAGAGAATATAAAGATATAAAAAGATAGATAATGTTTAGAAATGTATATGAGATGAGTCTCTAGAAATGCCTAAATGTATGAATTGAAAAACAGAAAAATAGCTAATATTTGGTCTCATCATTTCCCTCCAACTATGATATTTCTTTTCCTCAAGAAATTAGTTTAGGATTGGAGGTTATATTGCAAGGTAATTTCTTTGAAATTTGTAACCACATCCACTCCATTTAGTTGCTTCAAGTAAAAGTGTCCATAGCATGAAATTCTTTCCCATTTCACACTCGTTGCTTCATCTTGTTTTGCACCCTTTTCTCCTATCCAATATGGCATTGGGTAGAGAATCATAGGCCGATGGAAGGTAAGAGGTACCCATGTGAGTCACTTTTTTTTTGGAAATATCCATATACCTGCAAGTCCTTTCAAGCATGTTTATGAAGTTATATAAAGAGTGGGGTTCCTTTTTCTGCAATTTAGGGGTCAAACTTTCCCATCTTTCTTGTATACAATGAAAAGAATGATGTATGAGATCTACAACTAGTCTCTGCATCTTAGCATAATGATTTTCTCTTAAATTCATGATTTTCCTACCTACACCCTTATACTGCAAGATTCTTTTGCATTCCTCTATTATTGCACTAGGGTCTTTTGATTCTTTTCTAATATGGGGTGCAAGTAATTTATCTCTTTCAACATAATCTTGCATGATTTCACCCGTTCGTTTCTCTTTTTTGAAGTAAGAAGCTAATGCCCTAATTTGTAAATCCTCCACAAATATCAATGGGTTCCATTTTGTATTATCTGGCACAACATAGTTATGCAAATTAAATTCACATAGCTAATCCTACATATCAGGTGTAGAATCAGAAAAAATAAATTCAAATTTCCTACTCATGGCAATTGGTAAGTTACTGATCAGTTTCAACTAAATTGAAAAAACATAAATTTCTCCTGTAAATATAAGGGCATGCACCTTGGCAAGTGGCCTACATTTAGGATTTGTGCAGACTTATCTACAATCTCTTCAATCCTTATTGTCATCTTTTTCAATTCAATTTCCTTCTGCTCAAGATTCCTAACATGGTTTTATGTCATTTCTAATTTTTCCTTCTTCCATGCTTCTTTTTGTTCATAGAATTCATTAGTTATTTTCCATGATTCATATCCTAGGGACATAACAGTAGAACCAGTTGGAGTCTTAGCTTGATTTGGTTTGCATTTATTCATAGGTTCTTTATTCCCTATTTTCACAAGAGCAAGCTATGCAAGAACATCCAACTTAGACCCATGTTCAAATTTATGCAATTTCCCCTTGAACACTTTAATTTTCATGTCCCTTTCATTGTCCCTCAACTGATAACTTGCCAGCAATTCTTTCAAGTGATTTATTTTGTCAAGTGCTTCTTGCAATTATTTCTTAACATTCCTCTCCTCAATAAAAATATCTTCATCTTTATCTAAAAATTGATTGTCTTCTCCCATATCATCTTCACAACCCTTAATATTATGGTTTTGTGGGTTCTCTTTCTTGATTTTCTAGTAATAAAGGCATCCTCTGAATCAAATGTAGAGGTTCTCAAGAAATACTATTGTGGTTTGATTGATGTTTATACATTCTTAGGGGGAACTTCTTCTGATTCTGAATTTACTTCAATTGCAACAACACCTTTTTGTTTCTTGCATGTACCCCTCATTTCCCTTTTCCCTCTTAAGTGATGAGAATACCTTGTGGGTCTTTTCTACCCTAATATAGGCACAAAAGAAGACCCAATTTTCCTTTTTCTTGGCTCTTGATGTCTTCTTAGTGGTATGGGTTTCTTTTTACCCTCTATTGTGGGTTGTTTCATAGTGGTTGCAAGTTAAGTATCCTGCATATCATGATTTTTTTATTCATCCTTACTATGGGTAGGCGAAGCAGGGAGGTCAAGGGATCCTTCCCTTTTTGACACAAAAGGTTCTTCTACTTTATCTGGTATAGCAGGTTCTTCTAAAATATTATCAATGTGGTTAAATTGATAAAGCTTTCCCATGAAACTTGTGGGTGTTGAATTCTTAGAATCCTTTTAACCAATATGGTGACCAAACAATAATGTGACAAGGTAGTTTTATTCCTTTTTATTTTATATTTAGATCCCATTCTTTTCAACATATTATAGAGAAAATTTGGAAAATTAACTCTTTTCTCTCTGATTGAGATGACTCAGGAGTTTGAAATGAACTATATATAATAAGGATTTCCTGCCATCACATGTAAGATACTTAATGATATATGAAGTAATAGAATCCAAAACCCATGGCTAGGATAACCTTTTAGTACCTTGGTTGGGTGAATCCATATTTTTTCCATTTTGTCTAAATTCATCTCTAGCAGTGCCAATGTTTTTCTGTACTGGAAACTCCTTTCCTTCCCTTGGAAAACTAGAAAATTCTATAATTATAGGCTCTAAAGCAACAACCTTCAAACCCTTAAATATGGCTCCATCATGCTATAGTGTATCAATAAATTTCTCCATCATATCCTCATTGTATTCTGTCAACTTCAAGAAATAGTCCATCCATCCAATATGTTGAAAAATAGGTGACACCAATTTGTCTTCCAATAGTTGATTGTCTGCAAATGGATCTCTTCTGATTAGATCACCACCCATAGTGAAAGTATACTTTTTTGTGCTCAAAATCCCTAAAATTTATTGTTTATCACTTTTCCTATGTGCTTGTATTCCAAATGTAGTTGTTCTACCCCTTCTCTTTCCTTTTGAATTTGAATTATAGCTATTGTATTATAGAATGGGGAAAAAAAAAGAATGGAAAAGGATTTTGTAGGAAGTATTTAGGTTTTTGAAAACCAAGAATGAAAATGAAAGACCTACTTCTTTCTCCCCAACTTAAGGTTTTAAGTTTCCTCACTTAACTGCAGTTGTTTTGGTGGAGGGTGAAATGATGTATTAGAAAAATGAAAATGGTATAAAGCATGAAATATTCATTATGAAAGCATGTAAAAACATAATTGAAATCTATGATAATTAGAGAAAATTAATGTGTACCTGTAGAAGTTTAATGAATTGAAACTTAACTCATGTGAAATTGATTTGAACTACCCACAACAAGATATGATGTGATTGTTGGGTAAGAGCAAGAAGATGAGTCCACAAAATGTGAAAGTTTTTTCCTTAGAAAAAAAAACAAAATCGTTTTGCCAAAAATGGGATCCCGCTTTTTAACAAACACGATCCTGCTTTTAGAAAATGGGATCCCGTTTAGCTTTGGGATCCCATTTTTTAAGGATCTCGTTTATTAATGGATCCCGAACTGGTGGACAAGAAAAGGGATCTCGATCTTTACAAACTGGGATCCCGATTTGTAAAAATTGAGATCCTATTTTGTAAAGATTGGGATCCTGTTTTAAAGTGGTATTTATTTTTAAAAATAAATGAAACTTAGTTATTCATAGAGCACAGGATCCCGATTTCACAGATATGACAGTGACGACAATGATCTCCAAGTGCACCTCCACCCCCTATCTTTTTTCATTTTTCATGTTTTTTTGAAATTTTTAATACAATAATAGATTTTAGCATTTTTTTTCAATTTATTTAGTGTTTTATGTATTTTATTTACTTGTAATAGAAGAAATGATGATTTTTAGAAGTAGAAGAAAAAAGAAATGAAACCCTCAATATATTGAATAGAAATGAAAAAGCAATCTTAAATTGTATCTTAAGAACAAAATTTAGCTTTTAAAACCTAAATTGTTCAATCAAACCAAAAAAAATTACATTTGAAAACCCTAAATTGAAAGGAAACAAAAAAATTGCATTTGAAAACCCAAAATTGAAATGAATGCTTTTTATTTCAAATTTCAAATCAAACAAAAAAATTACATTTGAAAACCTAATTTGAAATGAAACAAAAAAATTTCCATTGAAAACCCTAATTGCTTCTTGAAACCCTAAATTTAATTCAAACAAAAAAAATTGCTAAAACCCTAAATTGAAATCAAACAAATCATTTTGCATTTGAAAACCTTGATTTCAAGCTCAAGAATATTCGATAATGGAAAAAGTCATTTGCATTGCTTAAATGTTTTAAATTTCATTTGCATTGTATGGAGACAAGTATGTAGCATGCCTATGGAAGAAATTATTCGATAGATTTAGGTTGATACATAGTAAATTAGGGTCCTTGATATTGGAAATGAAATAGGATTTGATAAATATTATACATTTAAATGTGTATTCATCAAGAGGCACAATCAATTAAATGTTATGAACATAGATATAATTAGAATAGAAAACATGTTAAACTTTACTTGTGGGACTAGTGGGTCATTACAATTGATAAATTTTCAATGTTTGTTTGCAAATCTAGTTAGAAAATTCCTAAATTATTGTACAATCCATTTCCAATTGTCACTTAATTAGATAATATTTGCATTCATTTCTATTTTATGTTTTGATCTCTCTTAGTCATGGCTTGTCTCCTTTTCTTGTTTGCATGTGTTGTCTCTTGTCTTTCGACAATCTTAACTCTCATTCTAGTCAATTAGTTGTTAATTAGGCTTCTAGTTTATTCTAAAATCTCAATTTGCACTATTTACCTAGACACTAAAATAATCTAAATATTTTCCTTTTCTTTCTTTTATGTTCTTTCAATTCCAAACAATCGAAAATAAAATAGGATTTTGGATCTTTCGAAAATTTCAACATTAACTAATTTTATTATACATTTTATTCAGTTGACATTGTGTCAAATATTTGGAGCAAGGTTTCATGCCAACATATTAGTACTAATGTGGTCTTTATGGAAAAATAAAAGGAGTGTTCTATTGATTTTTTAATTCTAGGCTTTTAGCCATAGCAATACTTTATAATGCATATTTATCAAAGGGAGCACTTCATATTTCTTGCACTTCATGTGTTTCTTATTTCAAAAGAGGTAATATTATTGGCAAGAAAATGTCAAAGGTATCAATGCATATTTATTTGATCACATGGAAAATAAGTTAGGGCTCGGTACAAAACAAGGTTAACATGTGAAAAAAAAAATTATTGTTGATTATCATGAGGCAAAAATTCTTGAGGAGCTAGGGTTTACAGGTGATGATGTCGGTATCTCTTGGACAAGACATTGCTCAAATTGTTACTAAGTGAAGAAGAAGTGGGTTCTTTCAAGCCGCATTTTCAGGTAATATCTTCTAGTTATCTTTTTTTGACAATTAGTTAACAGTTTGATTAAATCCTTCAATGTTAATGATGTCGACAGTTTTGCTGAGATTCATGGTATCATTGATTAATTGTCTTATGTGAACAATGATTCCAAAAGAATGTAGAAATCCTTGTTTATTCAATGTGCATTTGTTAAGGAAATGGTTTTGTTGTTTCAAAGGTTAATGATGCCAATTTCTTCGAAACCCTTGTCTAGATTTTTGGGGCTTTGGTTTATTTTGGACAATGGGTAAAGAGACAATGCGGTTCATAATTGTTTTTGTTGTCAAAAGCAGTAATGTGTAGCCTACCTATCATTGTATATGGGTATCTTGAAGAAACGGTTTTTTATCTATCTTTGTACACGAGCAGTTGGTAACTAAAAGTTTTTTTCAAAGGAAAAGTATGATGGTTTAAAAGCATTATAAATACAGTGTTATTTGACACTATAATAGTTGTTCTTTTAAAAAAAGAGAGAAATTTTTGTTGAGAACATATTTGGAATTAAAATACAAGATAAATTGTAAAAAATACATTTAATATTTTTGAAGACTCCATTATGATTTTTCAGATATTAATGTATTGTTTGTGAAAAATTTGGTTATGTAGTGAAACAGAGCAACCCTCTGTATTGAATTTTTTTTATATATATAATTGAAAGATGCAATGATAAGGTCAAGTCAGTGAGACAAAAATGACCTTCGCTAGTGAGGGTTGTAATCAGTGAGATTCAAATTTTAATAAGCTAGTGAGGAAAATTTTTTGAGTGGTTTTTCTATCCCATGAGGGTTTTCCACTCAAGACAAAAACAGTGTTATAATCTTGTTGTCTTGGCATGATGATATTATGTGTTTAATTGCTTTAATGTTTCTCATTTCAGTTTTATGATTGCATTTAGTTCATGAATGTTATAATCATTGAAAATATTAAAATCATACATTGTTTGAAGATTGTTAAAGGAAAAAATTAACTTAAGACACTGATTCACCCCCCCTCTTAGTGTCTTCACCACTCCAACAATATATATATATATATACTTGATCAATATTAATGAAAAACATGTTAAATAAAATAATCTTATATTCAATTAAAAAAATATCAAGTTAAAGTATACATCAAACTCAATCTTAATAATACATAATTATGTGTTTCTATTACGAAAATAGTCAATCTATTCATAAAATAAAAAATATTCATATACTAATGTTCTTACATATGCGATGAATCAAAAATATTAACCCCTTTACTTGTCATCCTATTACCCTAAACCCTAAACCGATGTCATAAGGGGTTGTAATATTGCATTTTTTAAGGGGATAAAAAATAAGTTCTCAAAATTTTGTGAAGTTTCCCAAGGCAACCAAATTTAACAATAATAAGATTGTGCAAGATTATAATATGAATGAGATTTCATAAGAGGTTGGTCAATCGAAACAAGAGATATATCAATAAATTGTTCCACAAGAAAATGTTGTTCACTAAATTGCAAGTCCATTATTCCAAGGGCCACCCAAACTTCACCCTAAACCCTAAACCCTAAACCCTAAACCATGAACTCTAAACTCTAAACCCTAAACCCTAAAGCATTCATTTTTTCATAGGACCTTAAAATGAAATTTGGTTGCCATGGGAAACTCCACCAAATTTTATTCCCTTAAGCCATGTCATTTTTTCCTAGGATCTTACTACATGGATTCCATTAATCCATCCTATTACCCTAAACACTAAACTCTAAACTCTAAACTCTAATCCCTAAAGCCATCATTTTGTCAAGTAGGACCTTAATGAAATTTGGTTTCCTTGGGAAACTTCACCAAATTTTATTCACTTAAGCCATGTCATTTTTTCCTAGGACCTTACTACATAGATCCCCTTAAGCCACCATATCACCCTAAACTGTAAATCGATGTCTTAAAGGGTCCTAATATGAAATTTCTTAAGGGGGTCAAAGAAGTTCTCAAAATTTGGTGAAGTTTCCCAAGGAAACCAAATTTAACAATAATAAGATCATGCAAGATTATAATATGAATGAGATTTCATGAGAGGTTGGTCAATTGAAACTAGAGCTATATCAATCAACTATTCCACAAGAAAATGTTGTTCACTAACTTGCAAGTCCATTATTCCAAGGGCCACCCAAACTTCACCATAAACCCTAAACCCTAAACCCTAAACCATGAACTCTAAACTCTAAACCCTAAACCCTAAAGCATTCATTTTGTCCTAGGACCTTAAAATGAAATTTGGTTGCCTTGGGAAACTCCACCAAATTTTATTCCCTTAAGCCATGTCATTTTGTCCTAGGACCTTACTAAATAGATCCCCTTAAGCCATCTTATTTCCCTAAACCATAAACCCTAATCTCTAAAGCCATCATTTTGTTAGGTAGGACCTTAATGAAATTTGGTTTCCTTGGGAAACTTCACCAAATTTTATTCCCCTAAGCCATGTCATTTTTTCCTAGGACATTACAACATAGATCCCCTTAAGCCATCCTATATTAATGTATAGATAAATTCACTTATATCTTAGAGACCATGGATCAATTCAATAATATTTGTAATCCACCTCCACGCCCTCCATCTCCACCACCTTCACCTCCACCTCCACCTCCACCCACTCCACCTCATAACCCCCCACCTCCACTACCTGAAATTGATGGTGCTCACTTGCAAGAATGGATCAATGCCGATGTTAGAACCATTCAAGATCAAATCAAAATTATTCAAAATGAAGAATTTATTGCACCACCTTTGAGGCTTTTTACATCTAAGATGCAAAATGTAGTAGATGTTGTTAGGGCTATGGATGTGGTCTTAGATGAGCATCGATGATGGCTAGAGGAGAGGAGAAAGTCCGATTCTAAAAAGGAAAACACATAGAAATGAAGAGATGTAGTAGAGAGTTGCAACACTTTATAAATTAAGACAATGATCTTATAGTTATGAATTTATGAATTTGGTTCGATGGATATTTTATGTGATGAAGTTGTGAATTTGGTTGGATGGATATTTTTAGTGATGAATTTATGAATTTGGCTGGATGGATATTTTTAGTGATGAATTTATGAATTTGGTTCAATGGATATTTTTTAGTGTTGAATTTATGAATATAATAACTTATAATGATGAATTTATAATAGTATATATTTTATGACTATCTACTATCATGATTTCTCCTGTTGGAAAATTGTAATTTATATATGTGTCAGACATAAATGAGATTTTTGTGAATGTTTCAAGTTTATTTTTTAGTATGTACATGTATGAAAATTACATAGTTCTAGATCTTAAATTTTGAAATTTGTATGTACACATAGTTTAGTTGAATGATGTATGCATGCATTATGCATCGTATTTTTTTATTTTAAATGTATGTAGATCTTAAATTTTGAAATTTGTATGCACATGCTCAAGTTTAATAAATGTATATATGTGTATGTATATGTATGCACATCCTATTTAAACAAATTTGCATGTACGTTTAAAATTTATCTATTTCTTGTAATTTTTTAAGTTTGTATGTTAATTTTGTATAATTTAATGCAAGTGAACACTTATATAGATATTATCGATCAAATTTACGTTGATGACATAATTAAACCACCACCTCCATTCCCTCCACCTCCACCCCCTCCACCCCCTCCACATCCCCCTCCACCTCGTCCACCTCATATCCCACCTCCACCACTTGTTGGATTAGATGAGGCTCACTTGTGAGCATGTATCAATGAACATGTGGAATCCATTCAAAACCAAATCAATGCTATGAAAAATTAAGCATTGATTGCACCACATGTGAGACTTTTTGAATCTAAGATGCAAAATGTTTTTGATGCCATTAGGACTATCAAATCTGACTTAGATAGGCATCGATGAAATAGAGAGCAGATGAGATGATTTTATGCAAAAGGTATCTCATATAAACAAATTTTAAACCTAAAAATAAAAAAATCCCATCTAGCCCCTTATTTTATCGACCCTAATACTCAACAACCTGTTCCTGCCACTAAATCTAGAATATCCATGAGGTGGTGCATACATCTACAAATGAGTGCACAATTTTGGGATCAATGGTATATGGTATTTGATAGTACACCACACGCTAATATGGAGGTCCCATTATATTTTTTGAGGAAACCATATGCAAAGTTTGTTTTGGGGAAAAAGCCCAATTATTTTGATATTAAATCATTTCAGGGTGTTGGTGGTAGCATGGTGCAACAGAGGTTAGGGGCAAGGGTTGATCCCCAACACCCCATTCATGTGCAACCCCTTGTTGCTCTTCTTGGTCCTGCCATTCTTGCACTTGTGCATCAACGTGTGGTGCTATCGACATCAGGATCCCTCAATATGCTCACAGGAGACCTTGATCAACATGCTTATGCGATAGCGGCTAGGAAGCATAGAGACTGTGATGATGGAGGAGCGTTCTATGGAGTTGGTCCTAGTACCATTCCAAAAGTGTTGAAACCACATGTATGTACTATTCTCCATCAGCTATGCTATGGGCTTGATTAGGCCACACCTAGTTCAGATGGATGTGGAGATTTTGGTGGATCATTTGGTCACCTCAATTCATTCGTATAATTTCTTACTGCAGAGCATCACCCTAAGGATAGTGTAACACAGGTATAAATATGCATCTACATGTTGAATTTATAAGAATTTTAATGAACATATATATCAAAAAAAATTTAATACATTTTAACAATCAAACTGTTTGGTGTACAGATGACACTAATGATGGGGAAATCATCTACACCATGAGTACATATGTTGACACCAGTCCTAGTCGACAACCCTTATGGGGTATTTTGATTTTAATTTTTTTAATTATATATGAAATAATTTTTAACTTGAATTTTAAATTTATAATTCAATCATGAACATATGTTTTAAATATTTATGTTGGTTCAAGGGAGTCAATCAACTTCAACATCAATTCCACCCAAGGGGTTGTCGAGCACTCCACTGTCAAGTGTCGTAGACAAAGGGAAGGTACATTTATATTGTAATTATTTAACTTACAATACTTATAGTTACAATTATGAATTTTGAATTCATTATATATCAAATGTGCATGTACACTTGTAAATATTATAAGTGTTAAATGTCTATATGTATGTCTATGTTGATACAATAATGAGAATGGGCATTGGACAAACATTAGATGTTGTGGCTACTTGTGAGGCCTCTGAATTTTAGATTGTTTAAAAAAGTTTCTACACAAAATGTGCAAACTTGAAAATATGTATTTTAACCTAATTCAAATATACATGCTTTAAATTTGATCTTGTAGGACTTTGCTAGTGTGACTTTCTGCCATGACATAGTCATAGTTACACCTTTAGGAGGACATGTAGAGCAAGCTCTAGATATCATGGTAATTTGAATTTTTTATTATTATTTTTTAAAACTGTAGGAATCAGTTGGGTATTCATCCCTCTACAAACTGTAGTGCACCTGGTAAATGTTTTTCACATGACCAGTGGCATTGGTGCAACACGCCCTTTGGTACCTCAGTTTTGGGGTGAGACTAGACCTCATGACCTCATTCCTGCAATAGGATGCTTTAGCCAATCGAGCTAGGCCCCCCACCCCAATTTTTGATTATATTTAAAGTCAATTTCAAATTATACATTGTGAGCTCATACATGTTAAATTCTTTTTCTTTTATAGCATGAGACACATCTTGTAGTTGAGCATGTACAAATAGGTCTTGGAGTAGAGGGTGCACAACCTCTTACAGTACAATTTAAATATGATAAATTATAATTTAAATTGAATTAAATCATTTTTAATTATAGACTTGCATCTAATTTCAACTTTCTTTCCCTTGTATATGTAGATTGATTTAGAGAATTTAGAGGTTGGTCTAGGTGCACCAGAGCATCTAGAGCCAAATATGATGGTAATTTAATTTTATGATGAATTATAAATTAAATTTTCATTAAATCATTTTTAATCATCTTACATCTGATTTCATCTTTCTCTTGTAGAGAGTAGTCCAGGTCATCTGCATAGTCCGCATGGTGTGAAGAGGTCTCTTGATTATAGAGATGATATGAGTTTAATTTGTAATACCCTCATCTTGTTTAGACTTTATTATTTTCTATGCTTTGGTTTCCTCTTGTGATGATATTGTTGTGTTTGATTTGGTTTAGTTAGATGTTGGGTAATCTGCTATTTCATTATGGACATGATTATTTCATATGACATTATGGTTATATTAGTTGATTTTCAAAGAAGCATGTTATGATCATTGATTTGATTAATTATGTCATGAGATGAATTGTTAGTTTAGAAATATTATTTTATCGGTTAGATTATAATTGTTAGGATAGATGTGATGAAGGAGACCCGATTCTTAGCATCACTCGTTTCGCAGTATACATTGCTTCGATTCCTTCTCACAATGCAATCTTGATTTAATGCTTTTGATTATATATATATGTATGCACATGTACGACTTTGTTTGTATGTAGGATTTCTTGAGGGTACAAGTCTGAATTCCACACCTTAATAGCCCAATGGTTAAATGTTGAAAACAGAGGTGACAATGAAGTCATCCCACTCCGTGATGTCAGACTGTCTCATTTGATTGGTATTGTTCATTTTTGTAATTGTCGTCATTGTGGTTGGTGTTTTGTGTTTTGTCATATTTTGATTTATGTTGGTACTTTCTATGTTGTGGTGTATTCAATTTAAATGATGCAAATAATTGTTTATTTTAATGTTAGATTAGATTCCTATTTAAATATTTAAATGAAATTTAAATTTGAAGGTCATGTGTTTAGAATTAAATGATAATTAAATATTAAATGTGTTCTAATTATTTTAATCAATTATCACGGTGGAGGATAATTATTAGAATAAATTCTTTAAATGAGATAGATAATGTGAATTATTGCAAGAAAAGTGGTAAAATAGAAATTAAAACAATAAAACAAATAAAAAAGAATGAAAAAGAAGTTGTGAGAGCGAATAAAGAATCTGAGATCTAATTAAAAGCTTTCTTTTAAAAATTGGCTTTCTTTTATTTTTTATTTTTAGAGTTTTTGGAAGAGAGGGACAATATCTTTTATTTAATTATGAATTTTGTGAGTTTTTTTACACACATAGAAGATTAGGGATACAAAGGTTGCACAAGTTTTTGATTATGTATTTTTGAATCAGAAGAGAATATTTTTCAATCTTTTGTTATATTTTGAGGAGAGTTTTTGAAAGGGATTTTAAATCTGTTACTGGTGTTGTCTTGGAGAGTTTTCTGAACAAAGAATCGGATTCGAGTTCGAGGGCGAAATTTTGTAGAGGAGATTTGGAAGCACCAACAGGGAGCTCTTCGAGGTCATCAGAATCAAGCAGGCATCATCATATTTTTGAATAAGCGTTGGACACCAGGTTCTAGATGTTTCATCTCATTCTTCTTCTGTTTCAAAAAGAAATTAGATTAATAAATGAATATATATAATTGATTGTTTGAAAGAAAAAGAAAACCTTCATTAGAAATTTAATGATTCCTAGTTAGCAAACCAATAGGAGACAATTATTGTCATTGAGAACCATTATGTAGTTTTTGTTATAATTGGATCTTGAATAATATTGTTTGTTTTTTTTTTATAAATACATTTGATTTGAATACATATATATATGTTCTGATTAAAAATATAATATTAGTTGAATAGTAAGTTGAGTACAGAGAAACCTCTGTCTGATTGGAGTATTAGATATACTCTTACATTTTAGCATATGTATATATATTAATATATATATATATATATATATATATATATATTAATGTATACTATTTGTATAAAACATGTTAGCTTATTTTATTTTTATACCTGTTGGTGGTTAAGTCAAAATTTTGCTCAGGCCAAATCTATGGCCGTACCCGTGCTCGGCACAAAATTTGAGATTATATTAAATATATTTAAAACTGCGAAATTAATTTTTCACATTATGAAACATAGGAGAAAAATAAAATATATATATAAAAAATAAATAAATAATATAAAGTTGTTTATTAAGGGTTAAGGGGGGGGATGGCTGGTCGTACCCGCCCCTCTCCCCTTGTGGCTACGGACTGGCCACAACAGTCTATAGGACTGCTGTGCACAACAGCCCGTATGGGCTACAGTGCCACCATAGCAGCAGTGAACCAGAGTTCGCTTTAATTTATAATTTATTTATTTTTTAATGTTTTATTTATTTATTTATTTTTTATATAAATCAAATTTCTTATATATATAATATATATATATTATATATATATAATTTATTAATTTGTGTTTTTATATTTTAGTTTATTTTTTTAAAATATATAACCATGTGGCAAAAATAAAATATGATAAAAAGGAAAAAAAAGAATAAAATAGATAAATATAGTTTCATATATATATATATTAGTCATTTTTGTTCGATTGGGTAGTTATGGAAAATGGTATCTTTGTGTAATTAAAGGAAACAAATTTAGTTAAGTTGTAGAAATTATTATTGAACTGTATTTAAAAGATTGACTAGAGGAAAATAGAAAATTCTTTGGACAATTGTATTAAACGTGTTCTCAAACTATAAATTCTGGGGAGTTTGAATTGAGTCATTTATTCATTGTTGTGGATCTTGTTTCTTAAATGTGGGATTCCTAATGTTTTTGTGAGCCAATTTTAGTATTGTGAATCTTGTTGTTTTCCAGAGACATGTTTAATTTTAATGTTATCCTTGACTTGGTTATGCATTTGGATTAGAAACTTATTGGTTT
>VDFB02217067.1:0-14964 GCA_007258455.2 Sequoia sempervirens
TCAAGTCTATCTTCGAAGTAATGGTGCACCATGGAGCTCGCCAATAAGCTCATCTATACTGGGTGCATGGGATACCTTTTAATAGTCCTCTTTGTTCGCACTCCTATGAAGTCTATGCACATAATGGCGTACCATCTTTCTTCTTCACTAGAACCACTGAAGAAGCAAATGGTGATTTACTTGGTCGAATGTGACCCATAGCAAGCAGCTCCTCGATAGTCTTCTCTAGCTCATCCTTAAGCCGTTTCGGATGTCTGTAAGGAGTAATCATGACGGGCTTAGCGCCCTCCTCAAGTTCTATGATGTGCTCAATACCCCTTTCTGGAGGTCTCCCTGGTGGAATGTCACTGAAAACTTTCCCATGCTAAACTCTCAACTGTTGAATGTCAGGATGATACTCGGTCTTATGCTCTCCCTCCTGCATAGGTGTCAAAGTGCACTCGGCAGCCCACTCAACCATGTCATGACGCATAAGTCTCTCCATCCGTCGGAAGGAAATAGTCCTGACGTTACTGTCTCGGATGGCCTTTAGAATATGAGTCTTTCCATCCACATCAAACCGAATCTCCATGTCCTTGAGACGAAGTGTGACTTCCTCAAGGGAATGAAGCCACTTCATGCCCAAAACTCAATCAATGTCTCCCATATTCACTACGTAATTATTCTTGAATTCATAATTATTCAAGTGCAAAGGGAGGTCCTTAATCATACGGTCACATCTAAGAGTGTAACCATCAGCTACCTTAACCCGAATGCCCTCAAACTCCTCGGTTATGAGCCCACGTTTCTCAACAAATTTGGCATCTATAAAATTATGGGTGGCACCTGTGTCCAAAAGGGTGATAACCTTTTGACCAGCCAAAACTCCACGGAGTCTGAAGGATCCCTCCTGCTGTATGCTAGACAATTGTGCCTCCTGGATTTGGAGGTCTGACTCTGCCTCCGCTTTAGGCTCTGAAGCCTCTGATTTTGACTCCTCAGAACTCTCCTGCTGTTCGGAATTCTCAGATTCCGAATCCTCATAATAAGCCCACATAACCCTATTGGCCTTACCCTTAGGCCGCAAAGGACAATCATGGTTAGCGTCATAGGGACCCTTGCAGTAGAAGCAAAGCTTCTTCCTGCGCAGATCATTAAGAGTCTCACGATCCAAAGGTCCTGCTGATTTTCCCTTTGAGTCACTCTTAAAATAAGATTTCTCCTTATTTTTATTGAATCCCTTACTGTCCCTGAATGAAGAAGTATTTCTAGAGTTGAACTTGCTAGATGGTGCTGCAAGTTCCATGCTGCGTGCCTTCTTCATAGCTTCCTGTAACGAAGAAGGATCAAATGCTTTGATCCAACCTCTCAATGGTTCCAACAATCCCTCCATGAAAAGCACAACTAGACGCCTCTCTGATATATTGGGAACCATTACTGACAATCGCTGGAAGTCTCCTATGTAGGACTCCAAACTACCAACCTGTCGCAACTGGGCCAAGTCTCTAAAGTAAGACTCAGGATCCTTGTCGAATCGTTCCACCAACCTGTCTACGAACTCCTGGTAAGTGGTGATACGATCATGCTGAAGTGTCACCATCCCGTGATGCCACCAGTCATAAGCTGCTCCCTCAAGATGCAAAGTAGCATATCTAATAGCATCCTCCTCAGCCATGGGACGCAATGTGAGGAAGGTATCCAGCTTACTGATCCAGGCCTGGGCTGTGACCTTGCCACTACCGTCAAACATAGCTAGAGTGAGTCTGTTTGTGGCATGCTTCAGATCACTATTATAATGTCTAGGCCTCCAATCCTGTCGATTCCTACGATGTTCTCTCCTCTGTGTGAGAAATCTATCAAAGGTAATCCTCTCTCTGACCTCGGGGGTCAGTAACTCCCACTCGTCGTTCGCTGCCATAAGAGTATCAGCGAACATTCCCTCAGGTTCCTCATCTGCAATAGCCTCATCATGCTCCTGTCTCACAAAAGTAGGCCGGGTTGGCCTGTCTGCTGTCCGTGAAACAGTCCTAGGTGCTCTCCGTGAACCTGCATCACTCTTGTTCTCGTCACGACGTGGTGACGGTCTCCTCGGCGTACCTATCCTCTGTATCGCCATTGTCAACTGCTGTAATACATCAGTTACCTGCTGTTGACCTGTCCGTAAATCTCTAAGAGTGTGTAGGACCTCTGCATCATCATCCCTAGGATTTGGAGGAATCTCTGTTCTGTCAGCCATGGTACTCGGCTGCCTGTTCACTCCCTGTTCCCTGTCAATCAAAGCTCTCCTGCGAGTGTAATATCTGTGAGGCCCAACCTCTTGTGGCTGCATAAGAATCCCAAACCCTCAAGCTGGCAGGAAACCGCTCTGATACCACTGTAGAAACCCCTATTCTCACTGTTCCGGAAAACTGAATGTTTTTGTTTGTTTTTTTTTTTTGTGAATGTTTTTGGTTTTTGCATGCAATAATAAAGAATGCGATTTTGAAAGAATTGCTTCTAAAATCTATAATAAATTCAATAAGCTGAAAGCTGACATATTTGAATCTCTGAATCGATAGCAAATGGTTTTATTACGCTTTCTCGGTGCTTACAATATTCAAACCCTAACATGCAAATAAAAAGGCAAAGCTGATTGCATTAATTAAAAACCTGATTTGCTGATTACAGGCGCTCCAAAATGGTGTAGGTTTTGTACGGCCAACCTCATATAACATTTCTCCTGCCTCGAAAAGTGTGCAAACCCTTGAGATATGCAAGGCGTCCCATTTGATGTTGGCAGAGACTGAAAAAGCAAGGCGTCCCACTCTACAGGAGAAGTACGGCCTCAAGGCTGAATAGTACGGCCCAAAACCAGCAAATATAAATCCGTACCTTCTTGGAAAGTGTGCCAGATGTCTGAGAACAGACGATAAGAGCAAAAAGATCCTCTCTGGAAAGCAATCGATCAAAACCCTGACTATTAAGAACTCACAGTAAAAACTGTAATAACCTCTGAATGAAGTTATTCAACTGTAGGCAATAAATCAGCTGATATCTCACAGCCTCTGAACTGCAACACTGAAGATGGCTCATTCTCCAATGCAAATAGACAACTGAAACCCTTGGCTCCGTTCTCTGAAGGAAGAATTCATCAAAGTCGATTTTCATAACATAATGCAATGAGTTTCTCTCAAAGAAACTTATATTTCCTCAGTCGGGTCGAATTTCTCCAAAAAGCATCATTTAAATAAACTTTAAATTCTTCTTTTAATTTTCCCATAGTTTGGACGCACTTTTAATTATAAATAATAATTGAAAAGTGGCCCCTTCTTTATGATGGTCGACCCCTTCCATAAAGTCACTTAAGTTATAATATTTAATTATATTATAACTTTATAATATAAGCTTAAAATTAATTAATATTTATTTTGGCAAATAAATATTAATATCTCTCTCAAAAAGTCCAATTGACGAACCGTCTGAAGCCGGATGATAAGTGATTGAATCCGCATAACCAAACCATATTGCTAAAAATAGCAGGGGTGCTCTGCTGAGTGACTCTACTTACTAAAAATAGTAAGTCAAGCAAATGATGTCCAAACTAATTCTAACGAAAGCCAAACCCAGTGATACCCAAGCCAAGCCTCAACTAGACCCTCTATCCACCCTATCAGCCTACGAGGGTCATAATAGGCTAATTCATGAACCAAGAGATGTCAACCGGAAGGGGACATTACATCAATTTTCATGCATTTTTATCATTTTGAAGGTGATTTTGACCTTACTTCATCTCGCATTCTCAGGCAACTAGCAAAACTTCAAACCTGGCTGACAGGTCCACTGCGAAGTTGGCTCAATTCTAAACATGATCTCTTGGAGAGCACTTTTCCTAAAAACATCATCTGCTAATTGAAAATCATGGGCGCCCCTGGCCTCTAGGGGCATTTTTCTTCTCAGACTTAGCCATTTTTCCGACTGGCTGAAACTCCACTTAATCCCCAGTTGCAGGCTGCTGACTTGTCTTCTGGCCTAGTTGAGATATGCAATGAAAAGCTGGAAGCATCACAGACAGGATGAGTATCTGAGATAACCCGAACAACTACATTTGAGGCTTCAAAACCTTGGGTGCCACCTCCATTTCGCGCTTCGAAAATACCATGATGCTTGCTGGGTTGACTGCAAAGTAGCATTTCTACCATTGACGTGAGTGCGAGTCTGAATTTCACCATTTTTTTGTGTATGGACTCTGCAAAGTTGACTTGCATGTTGATTGCACAAGCATCTCCCACATGGCAAGGCATAGTGCTTCCAGACTTAGAATATTTTTTGCAATTTCCGCCATTTGAAAATTCCCTCCATCGCAAAGCATCATTTTGAACATCGTTCGTCACATAATCTTCTATGATGAGCTTCAGGCTTGGATTTCAACACCTGGTACTGGCCAACTGCCATTGACAACCTCAAAGGTCCTAACTTTTTCCCTGAAAAAGTGAAAACTACCCACCAGGCTTAAATTGACTTTTAATTAAATCCGACTTCACCATTGTGATCGTGATGTGAAATAAGCCAATCAAAATAAATTTCAGCCAATTCTGACAAGATTCTATTTTTAGGGTTTTACTCAAAAATAGGGGTCCGAAAACCCCAATTTTCAAAATTGTCAAATTTTACCAGTATCTTCCAGACATCAAATTGACTAAAATCCCATACCTAATTCACCCACAAATTGAATTTTGATAACACTTTTACAAGTTTTAGACCATTTTAAGCAAAATGCCTTAATGAAGCAAAAAATTTGGTTTGGGTACAACAAATGGGACAAAAGGTAATTATTTGAACCGAAGAATTTTTGTTGAACTTTGTGGTCATTCCATCAAGGAAGAAAGCATACGACGCATTGTTAGGTTGGGGTTGGTTGGGAGTAGCCAAAGCTTATCACAATTGGAAAAAGAATACAATCTCCTTTGAGAACAAGGGTCATAAATATGTAATTGATTTAAAGAACCAAGCTGTAAGTGAGGAAGCAACTTCCTTTGATTTGTCAGATTCGAACTCTGAAGAATGGACAGAGAATCATGATCTGGGTCTAATAGAGACGAATGACAAAGGGATCCTAGAATTACAATCATGCTCGAAGGATGAAACATATTCTCTTTGCGGCCCATTTCATCGGAAAATGGAAAACTATGAGGTATTTCCATCGGCCTATAATTTTCTTGAAGCCACAACTCTTAGTGAAGATCAATTGATGAAAAATAATTTTGAGAAGTTGGATAGTTTATGTGTGCTAGATGCAGTCCATGGTTTGCAAAAGATGATAGTTGCAGTAGAGGTATCCAACTTTGCAAACGAATGCAAAATTTCTAACAATATGCCTTTGAGTACATTAAAAAGATTGACTTCAAGGCTTGACTACATAAAAGGCTCAACTATATTAAAAAGACCCGACTAGCCCTATTACATTAAAAGGTCTGACTGTATCATATGCTGAGAAAAGAACTCATTTGCATGGAAAGAAAATAATTGTTGTATGGCTGGCTTTTCCCCTAGTATGCATCATACGACTGCTAGTCTACATTACACGACAATATTTGAGGCCATTTCATAGCCACATTGTACAACACCACCAAAAGCTAAAGATTGCATTACCCCATTTTCTTATTAAGATTGTACGGAATGCAAGACAAGAGATATGGCTAGCATATTTTAATATTTTATGACAGTCACTCAGTGCTTACATGCTAGAGATATAATACCGTACAACTTCACTTGACAAAGGGAACAAAACTTCACATCATACGGTCTACCTCAAGTTATAACGTATGGCCAAAGCATTCACTCATTCACCAAGTTGTATGGTAAAAGCATTCACTCCTTCAACAAGTTGTACGATTGAGGAATTCATTCCTTTTTCAAGTTGTATGGCCAAGGCATTCACTCATCCCCAACATTGTACGACCATTAGGCCCTTTCACCATACGTGCTCCCTCAAGGAACATCATATGACCAAGGCTCATTCACCACATCATATAGCATAAATCAACCCTTAAAATCCAAGTTGTACGACCAAAACATCCAACAAGTGTTTCCACCCTACTATCTTCATTTTATCATAGCGTATGACACACATGGAAGCCCCTTGTTTGTATCATACGGGTCACTCATAACTTCATTGTACGACTAGTTACAGTGTTCATCATACGTCTTGAGGGAGGCAATTTATCCATTGTGTGGCTTGGTGGAGGCAATTCAGTTAGCATATGAAATCTAGTTCACATCGCATAGAAACCATTCATCCCTAACACTGTATGACATTCTCAATGCATGGCATGGCCAATCTTCTTGGTATGACATTCGACATTAGTCTCCATCATAGGGCCTAATCATTTTAAATTTTCCAATAAACGGTTTCTTAAACACAAATTCTCTAGTGTACAACTTGTAAGAGGTAACATATTCATCGTACGACATCCATTCATTCACGTCGTACATCTCGCTACCAAGGAATTACTTTCCTATATCATATGACCAATCATCACACAAAAACTTTGTTGTGCATGGCCATCAACCATCATACGAAAACTTCCTTCCCTGGTCGCCATCATACGTTTGTTGAACACTCCAAAATCTCTATTTTTTGTCTTTGTTAGCATTGTTTTGTGCCTCCTAAAAAATCATGAAAATGATGTGCGTCATGAAGTTTTGTATGGTTTTGAAGGTCTTAAATTGGGCCTGGTGGTAGGGGCTTCACCTCGTTGCCTCCACACCCCGTGAGGGGCGCTACCCCTTGACCTCATTGGGGGCCCTCCCCATTGACCTCACTAGGGGCGTTGTGTAATATCCCTTGCTAGATTTAAATGATAATTTTCAAACTGAATTTGACATATTTCATTTGTCAAATAAGTTTGAATGAACTGAGCTGATCATGACAAAGCTAATACATTACTGACATACAAACTTCTTAAAAAAGACTTCAGTATGGTGGAAGCTTCAATATTGCAATTTCAATAAGAACATTAATACATCCCAGATTTCACATTAATGACATTTCAATCCACTAACAAGTGTATATCAATTAACAATAAGTTTGCAACACAGTGTTATTCACTAGACAAGATCTCTACCCTTTTATACAAAGAGTGAACACTATCAATGGGAAGATTACATAGAGATTGTATTAAAAAATGATGCTACAACAAGTCATATAACCCTTCCTTATGCATAGTGATACAAATATTCATCAAAGACTTCATTAACTAACCTTGGCTGCGAACAACAAGCAATAACAGGTACATAGATGTAAATCAAACTTGGGAAAGTGTCACACTAGGCTCAAAAAGACTTTGCAACACCCTCTATGTCCTCCAAAACAACACCATACACTCTCAAATTTTCACAAGCAGATAAATAGCAACCTCTATTTGTGCCCAACCACCATAAAAGTCGTTGAAACTCAAGAAATATTGCCCAGAAACCATGGCATCCCCTATACCTTGGCATCACTAGCAAAGAGAATGCAATATATGATCAAAGAGACCTGTGACTTCCTATAACAGGCTCATGAACTCTTCACAAACCCACAACTTCATGGAACTCATAAATTCCAATGCCAAAGTGAAAGAAAAGTATTCATATGAGCAAGGCATGTAATGTCCCCTTTTTAGCTAGCATCAGTGTTTGACAGATTAGCCTATCATCAGGTCCTCATAGGCTAATATTGGTGATTAGAGGGCCTTGAGGGGGAGTTAATTGGTTCTCTAGATGGCAGTTGGTAGTGTTTTCTTCTACAGTTCCTTGGCATATTCTGAGGTGGTCATCTCCATGGTTTTCTAGCTCTGTTTATATACACTTACTATTTTTAGTAAGTCAGTTGGATGTTGGGGGCCAACCTTACTATTTTTAGTAAGGAATTCTGATGAGCAAAGGAAGCAGTGGGTAACCTCATGGTGTTGATAGAATCAGTTAAATATTGATATTTAGGGAGTTATGATTTATTGATTATTATTAAAGTGTTAACTTTAATAATAATTAAATTTTAAGTGAATATCATTAATGATGTTAATGACTTTTATATTATATGATTTTATTATATCATGAGGTCAATTAAATAAGTCATAAAAGGGGATTTTATATTTAAAAGGATATAAGTGATTTTAATTGCACTTTATAATATAAAGTTAAGTGCCAATTTAAAAGGGAGACATAAGGACTTTATTAAAAGGGGATTCAAATGATTTAAAAGAATACTTTATTTTATAAACTATTGTTGCCCAATTAAATGAAATATTAAAAGGAGTTATAAGGCAGGAAAAGTAAATGAAATGAAATGACAATCAAATGCAAATTGAGCATGGAAATGTAAAAGGGCAATGAAAGCTCATTTTGCACATTCATTGTTGAAGAAGAAGAATTTGGCTAAGGGTTTTGCTGAAGATTGGAGAGTCTGAAAATCTCAAGCTTTTTGAGGATGTCACCCCTCAGGAAGAATAGTTTGCAGACAATTCCATTGTAGGAATTTTGCTTGTGCTTCAACAAATCTATAGGAAGGATTCAATTCAGGTTTGAAGATTGATCAAGGGTTTGATAAATTACGGCATATCAGATATAAGGGTTTCCTGAATATCACACCATTAATTCCCTCTTCAGTTCTGAAGATTTAGATTATTGTCCAGTTCAGAGGGATTGTTATTAATGCTGATTTTGGGTTTAGTGATTTTTTATAGCTGGACATCTACCATTGGAATATTTATATTGCTGTTGAAGTTTTGGTTTCCTTTCAATTTGGATGTGGGTTTTGAAGGGATATAGCTGCTGTGACCTTGAATTCATTCCAGAAATTGGTAATCAATGTTGCAACTGCATTTCAGAAATTTATGAGTATTCCAAACGCTGCCATAACAGTCCAGAGTCGCACTATGACCAGGTTCTTGAATAATCTGATCACATTACTTCTACTGTTCATAAATCTGAGTTCTGAGACTACATACACATTACACTTCTGAGACTCTGAATACCTCAGATTGAAAAGTTGTTGCCAATTCATCCTGGTCAGTTCTAAGGCAAGTTCGATGCATCCTCAGGTTTAGGCGAATGAGTTACAGGTCTGAGATAGTTTATGCTACATCTCCCATTCCTCTTCATACTCAAATTATTATTTGTAAACCTCTGTTAGTGCTGATATATTAAGAATTGAGAGAAGGTGAGCTGCTGTTAGCATTATTTGTTATTATTCATTTGCTGTTATCATTTCTGAATGTTATTATAAGCTGCAAATTTGAGTATCGTTTGGCTGTACCTCGCAATTATTTCCTTGTTTATGTCTCGGTCATATGTCAATTGAGTGACAATTAAAATTCTTTGATTTGCTGAGTGAATCTATTTGGAATTTCAAGTACGATTGACCTACAATTCATTGAGGACTTTATCATGTGATTTGTTTGGCAAAATGTCCAATTTGCCAAACTGAGACAAATCAGAGAAAATCAGAATAGAGATTGTTCCATTTGGGGTGGAACACTTCAAGGTACCACAAGACCTACAATGATTATCACTATTCACGTCACTATAGCTGCACTATTCGTGTCGTTGTAGTGAATCACTATTCACATCATTGTAGCAAATTACTATTCATGTCACTGTAGCAAATCACTATTCACGAATTGTCCCTGATAATTTGTCTTGCTTGGAAAGACCCACAAATTATCTGACTGATCAATCCAGCCGTTGAAGCACAAGTGTGAACCCTAATGTGAATCTGCCTTTGGAAGGAATTGGGTTGTCGTCCAATCCTTAAAATCTGAAACTCAAGGGTTTTCGTCCTCAAGTCACCTAAAAGCGAAGCTCTCCTGAAACCAGACAAATTAAAATAATCTTTGCATAATGAGAAAATGAGCTCTCAATTCCTTTTATAATACCCTTTTAGGTTTTCTTGCCAAAACACCTTTTTATAAAGTGACATTAAAATACTTTATAATATCTTTTAAATATTACATGGTGTCACTTTATTCACCTCATTAATATAATTATTTAATAAATAGCTCCTATAATGACAAAATGGAAAACAGGGGCATTACACGTTGCCTCTAGACCCCCACCACACTCAATTGATTTTCTAAGTACACTCCATGTCCGAGTTTGCAAAGTACACTTCCAAGTTTGTTTATAGGTCCTTGTCTACAATATTGTCATCGGTTTGGAAATTCTTCCCTAATGTTACTTGATGTTTACTTGTCATTCTAGAAGATGACTTTTTTTGAGAGGGGGAGGATGTAGTTAGTGTACACTGTCTATTATTATGTTTGGATAATATTGGTTATCCAACTATGTATTAATTGGTTATCCACTTCGGGTAGTTATAAGTGTCAGTTATTGTGTTCCTCCTGGCAACTATCGGTTCTTTTAAATAGATTGTGTATTGTCAAGGAAAGTGGTAGGATCTAGTCAAATCGACTCTAATCCTTGGCTGACCATATCTAGTCTTCTTCTTTAATAATTTCATGTGCGAATAAAGATATATTTTACTCATGTATTTGGTATGCATTATCATCTCTATTATTAATTCGTGTATTTATTTTATCAAAGAGCAGTTAACAACCACATTCAAACAAGTGACAAATACTCAAAGAGTCAAAAGGTAAGGATAGTGCTCTCAAGACAATGGGTACAAGAGAGTCATTTGACATAGTTTCACTAATGCTTGCAGCGATATCCTCAATTTTACAACTCTTTTGATGAAGCTCTCCAACTTCTCACCATTTTGCATCTTTAGGTTGTGTAATAGACCATGCAAATGATCTGATTTTGATTGTTTGATTCATAGACTGTTTGGAGGCAACCCCAAGCCTCTTTACTAGTTGTTGCCGTTCTATTGTGAGGCTGAACCTCATTTGAAAGACCGAAGAAAGTCAATTTGGCCTTCTGGTTGACCTTATCAAATCTTCTCTACTTATTTTCCCCTTTTGCATGCAATTATTTAGATAAACTCAATGAGGGACTACCACTAGGAATGTGATTGAATTCATTTTGTAAGAGATTATCTAGAGGCAACGCATGCAATTTCTCTATTAAAAACATAGAAGAAAAGACATAAGTTGTATTTAATACCAGTGCAGCTCATTTCCTTTCAGAATCTAGAAAATGTATGAATTACATTTTGAGATAAACTCAATTATAATGCTCTACATATTTGGTTTTGTAGCAATTACCATCTTCTAAACCATTTATGTGGAATCATCTAGGAGTATGACATCTTTTGCTTTTGAAAACTACTATTAGACCATAATCATTATTTCGTAAATGTGCAATCCTTCACTTTTTGCCATTGGTAACAATTACATTCTGGATATGGCAGTCAGCTGAAAATGACGAAGCACAAGAGATGATTCTTTTACTTCATCAGCAACTTGCATCATCTCTGGAAAAAAGATTATATGAAGGCGAAGTTGATGATGGGTACAAAGATGAGAGTACTGGTAGAAAGATGTGCAAAGATGTAGATAAAAGAACAGGGTTAACATCTAAGGAGTGTAGTGGAGAATGTGCTGAAGAACTTCAAGAGAAGATGTTACTGCTGGTATGTTTCTCACATCCATATTTTTCCTATATGTTATTCTAGTTGAGTCCATATAAAATAAAGTTAATCAAGAAGATTACAACCCCAAAATGGTATTTTTATGCTATTGATCAAAAGTAACGTCTGATGCCATAAAATGACAATTCTCACTTAGGGAACTGGTACACATGCTTTTTTTCAATTGTATGTTTTTTATCTCAAATACTAAATGTGTCCTTTCTGCACAACATTCATAGCACTTACACCCGTTAAAATATAACTCCATAATCATCTTCATGCTTGGCACCTTATATTACCTCTGGTTTTATAATATTATATAATGAGTATTGGTGCAGGGGCAACCAGGGGTTTTCATGCCTCCATGAGGCCTTTGTTATGTCTGGTTTTGTTTTTCAATATGTCCTTGATGTAATAAGGTCCAATGGACCATTTGTAAGAGGTTGTAATAGGTGTCAACAGGTGTCAATTGGTGTCAAATCAAAGTTTAAATGTAAACTTGGTGCAACCAAGTAATGATATTGATGTAATTTCAAAATAAGGTTGTAAAAACAGTAACCAATGGTCTCCTCATTAAAAAAAAAAGTTGAGGACCGTTGGCAGAGGTGGAGTCATGTTTAAAAAGCCTCCATGTGGTCAAGGCAAGGCTGTTGGAGGAATTTTTGAAAATTTGAATGCAAAACAAACTCTGTTTTTCTGATTTTCCTGCGTTTTTCTCTGCTCTTTTGCTTGGTACGGCCTGTGATGTCATTGTACGGGCTCCACACATACATGGGCTGATAGAGGGGAGAGTCGCCTTTCTTTTGGCGGTGATTTGGAGTAATTTCATCAAGAATTAAGAAAGACACATCAATTTTACTGGAAGTGGGTCTGAAACCCTACCAAACCAGGGTTTGGTCACTAAAATGCTTGTAACTCCCCATTCCACCGTGGGAAAAATCTGATTCTTGGTGGAATGGTAGGATTAGGTGTTTTTCATGTTGCAAGTGGTTTCAAGAGGAAAGATGGAGTTTTGTGAGAGCTCTTTGATGCCATAGGCCTGGCATCTCTATGTGACAGGCCAGAAAGTGAACATTTGAATGTACTTCTTGTGGTTTTTTGAGTATCTGAGCAATAATAATGGGTGAAATGTGTGAAAGGGGTCTTGGGGAACATTGAGAAACCTATTGAAGGCTTTAGGGGTGTTGGGGTGTGCCTAGGTAATTCGGTTACTTCCTTACAGGCCTAATTAGGCCTCCTTGTGGCTTGAAAGTCAGTCATTTGAGGTATCTGCTTTTAGTGTCTGATCTCGTGCATTTGGGGACTTGTAGGGGTCCATATTAGGTGCCTAAAACCAGGTTTCTTTGTCTGGTTCTTGCCCTTAGCAAACTTTTATTTTGACTGTCCCAGTTGGACAGGGCTACAAGGATGCATAGGCTTGTATTGAAGCAATGGGTGAATGAGAGTTCCTAAGTGCAAAGTCAAGTTGTATGGTCATGTTTTGTCATGTTGAGAATTTTCAAACCATCCCCAAGTCCTTTAGTCATGTCTGGATGTGAGAGCCAAGTTGGGGTGATTAGGTTCCCTTGGTGAAGGAATAGTGGAATGGGTGTGTCCACTTAGAGTATTTGAGGGAAGCTTTTTAACAAAGTTTTTGCCTTCCCTGCATGCTCTGCATCAAGTATGGTAGAACCATGCCCCAACTTCTCCAGAAGATACATTCTCTATCATCTAATGCACCAAAAAATAGATTTTCTGTTCTGCATTTTACAAGACTTTCTGCAGTTTCATTTCTACTTACCATGCTTGAACATGTTTTAAAGATTCCTTGGACATAGCAAAAGTAGATTGACAATGAGCGGAAGCAATTACAAAAAACAAATATATTAGTTAATCTTGTTTGGAGTTTTTGGTTAGAAAAATGCAAGTTGTGTTTCCCATCTCCTCTATTTGTCAAGTACTCCATTATGCAAAATAGCTTTTCTCATTTCAATTATTTTATCAGTTTGTTCCTGGTTTTGTTTACAAACATCACAAACAAGCAATCCAAAGAAGAATAGAACTATCTGTCAAATTTTTCAGTAATATGTGTTTGTTTGGTTCTCTGGTAGTGAAATCAAAGAGATGTTGCATTCATGTTTGAAATATTCGAAGCCAAATTTTTTCAACCTTTTCAATTACAAGTTACAAACCAATACACCAGTTAAGGTTAGCTAAACCAAAAGCGTCTGAAACAACTCTAACCGAATGTACACGGGATCCCAATGTGGGCAAGGTGTGAGCATTGGTCGAGGATCGAATGCAAAAGCGAGGAACTCTAACCAAGAATGCGCCGATGATGGCGAGCATATGGTCGAGGATCTTACAATCTAAAGTACTGAAAGAAACTCAACACCAAGTATGTGCTACTCAATCCAATGTGGAAATGAGGCGACCATATGGCAGAGATAACAGAAAATTACAATGCTTTGAAGAGAAATAAGCTAGAACGCTGGAAGTAACTCGACACCCAGAATGTGCTTTCTAACTCGGAGTGGGAAAGTAGCTACCATAGGGCGGAGATTGAGATATTACAAGCAATTACAGAAAGTAAAGATGATTATTACAAATCATGAAAAAGCAGGATTGAGGAACTACTGTCAGTACTACTGCCAGCTTACAATAGCTATGAATCCCTGCAAGATCAAGTATTAGAGCTCTTCAAAATTGTTACAATGACGAGGAATCTTTCACATAGCCGTTTAACAATCTCAGAACCCCAAGCCAAAGGAAGATGCAGATTTTATCAAATCTGTTATGACAGACCTGCACTTTTAAACATATAACCAGCAACTCATAGATTCAATGATTAGCTCGTAAATCCCTCATTTCTCACTCGATTGACATGATCTCTGATGCAATGTACTCCTGATATGATGGCGCCCAAGATGACAACAAGAAACGGACTTAAAATGCTAACATTTAATTTTTGCACGAATCCCAAGAAAGTACATAAATGTACGGCCCAGCAAGAGGGCGATTTTACTTTTAAAATTCCATGCTTCACTAAAATTTCTGAAACTTAAAACATAGGTGCGCCCTACCCAGACAAAAGGATCTAAACAATACCCAGAACAATCTTTTTGTATTTTTTGATTTATGAATGAAAAAGACAATCTGCTGTAGTGAAAATGCAATTTCCAAAATTTCTCTAATATGCATAAACTGAACTAAAAAACTACAAGCTGATTACAATGCACAAATCCCAATGCAAACTCACAAACTATACTATTCACCACTAGTCGCTATCTTTCAAGCGAGAAGCAATGCCGAGCTAGGAGGCGTACATTCCTCGAAGCAATCCCACAGCCAATCCGGCAGCATAACATTCCTGTAGACAAAAGATAATCTCAATGATAACCAATGGCCTCCTTTTATAATTTTCAGATGATCTTTCTCGAAACCCTAAACTTCCTTTT
>VDFB02217074.1:0-27397 GCA_007258455.2 Sequoia sempervirens
AAATTCATAATTAATTATTTACTTCAAAAATACAAAAATATGCTTCACATGAGGGGCATGAGTCCTCTACTTATATCTAAAACACTATAAAAAAAAATATTATCGTTTATTGTGTTTCAGGGTGGTTAGACAAATGCTTACTTATTTTCCTTGAAATTTAGAAGTACTGCTTTGCATTGAAATTACAAAATTTTTTCACCAAATAGATATATATTTTAACATACCCTGGTAGTTTACAGAAACTACGTTCAATTTCTAAAATTCTATTCTTGCGTTTTGAAATAATGCAGATAACTTATTCAAATATTTATGCCGAGTTGCCTAGCTTCTGATTTTTCTAAATTTTGCCACTTAAGGGCACATTTTCCATGATGATCCCCTACACATACCCTTTTGCTAATGATAACATGTTGTTTGTCATCTCCACAACAAAGGAGGTGAAAGTTTTTAAAAACATTCTAGATTAGTACTCTCAAGCGTCTAGCTAGGAGGTAAGTTAGGCTAAATCTGAGATATTTTTCTTTAACACTGGCACCGACAAATGAATCAAGATCCTCTACACATCTTGGGTTTTCATAAAGGTAAGCTCCCATGTAATTACCTGGGCCTTCCACTAGAAAAAGGTGTTTAACCAAACAAGCTCTGAGACCCAATGATTGATAACGTAAAAACTAAACCTAGATCATGGAAGAACATGTGGCTATCATGGGAAATCCACTCAACAATGTTAAAATTAGTTATCATAGCTATGGACCAATATACATGCTTTCATGTCTTCCTTTGTAAAGTGGGGTGGACAAGAAATTTTTACAATCACAAGTTTCTTCTTATAAAGTGGAAAATGCTTTGTGATGGGAAAGGAGTGGATGGGGTAGGGCTGAAGAATATGGTAATGTATAATCAGGCTCTTGGGGAAAAGTCAGTATGGAAAATCCACTCCAAACTATATCTAAAGTGGGTAAAGATTGTTAAAGAAAAATATTTGGATGTAGAATAGTATAGCATTTTCACTACAATATTTCTTTTGAAAGGGTCAAGAATATGGAATTTTTTAAGCAGTTGTAGGTGCCTAATTTTGGATCATCCAATGTGGGAGATAAAGGAGGGAAGGGATGCTCTCATTTGGGAAAATTCTTGGGAAGAGTTTGGAGAACTGGAAGCCAAAGAAGACCTAGAAAAACTCAATATGGCTACTAAGCAAGCTTGGGGAAGCAAAGTGGGTGAATATTTGGAGGTTGACTGTGTGGATGGCTACACAAGACACAACTAGAAAAGTCCAAAAGATTTGGGTTTAGATCCCAAGTTAGTTTTAGTATTCAATGAGGTGAAGGTCAGTTGGGTTGTAAGCCCAAGACAAGGTAGAGATATATTAAGGTGGAATGCATTGCTGAACATGATCTATAATGCTAAGGATGGATACAAGGTTTTGGTCGGGTCAAATATTTTTTTTTGTTGAAATCCATCCAATCTCTGTTGGAGTAAGATGGTCTATTAAAAGTAGGAACTTTTACAAGGGTGACAGTACAAGGAAGAGTGTTAACGACTGAATGATTTGTACACTTGGGCTATTAGGGCCCATTGATATGCATTCTTTGTAATCAAGTGGAAGAATCAAGAAATCACTTTTTTGTAAATTTCCTCTTTGCCCAATATTGTTAGACTTGGTTATGCACAAATCTTCAATGACAGTTAAACAATTTGTTGGGTGTACTATAGGGGTGGCTGCAGCTTCACAAAAGTGCTCTTTTTGGTAGCCTATGGACCATGTGTCAATCACTAGTAATCTCAAAATTTTGGAAGGAGAGAAACAAGTGGATATTTCATCATAAGGCAATGCCTAGGGAATCTCTTCTAAACAAAATAGAAGCAAGAATTATGGAAAATTTTAATGTAGAGATAACAAAATGCCAGGATGGAAAAGTGGCCTTCACCATGTGGGATGCCTTGATGCAAAAAAAATGGTATAGCTTCAAAATTCCATCACAAACAAGGGCATGGGGTCAAAAAAATAGCTCGAAAGAAAAAAGGTTGTATGGAAACCCACAAAGTCTTATTGGATGAAGTTGAACTTTGACGAGGCCTCCTAACAAAATCTAGGAGTCTCAGCTGCTAGGTGCATTTTTAGAGACTGGAAATATTGATGTGTTGGGAGGATGGTTGGGCCCCTCTCAATCAGAACCAATAATGCTATAGAAATGAAAACCTTGATATTGGGCTTGTGCTTATGCTAAGAGTTGGAGGTGAAGAATTTAGTATTTGATGGAGACTCTACACTTGTTGTCAACGAGCTAAGAATAAAGTAGGTGCATCATTGGAAATTGAATTCCAGATTACAATCACTACTAGAACTCTTGGATGGATTTGACTTGGTGTTCATCCAAAAAATTTCTAGAATTCAATTAGAGATGAAGAATGAACATAAGTCAGCTTTTGAATTCCCCTCTAAATATACCAAATAATCCTATAAAAAGGGGTGTTATGAGAAAAAGTGAGGGAACTACTCCTCATTGTTTCAACACAAGACATTTATAGATGCTCCTTGAAAACCTCTCTTTCTAAGATTATCCTAAGTAAGACTCCTATTTCAAGTCACCACCCACATGAGGAAGTTAGATTTACATCAAGAAAATTTATTCCACACCTTCCACCAAGAAACTTCACTAACCTTGGATTTCTAATATTTCAACTCTTTATAGCCAAACACCACTGAATACACCCCCTTAGGATTGTGACTCCAAGTCATAATTTTTCTTCATCTTAGAGAAATACATTCTCTACTTTCCAATATTATTTTTAACTCCACTCGATCCTCACTAGATCCCCCAATAACCACTCTCTAGGCTCCTTCCATTTATACACCAAGCTATCACAAATACTAGATAATTTTTAAGTCCTCAACTAAAGACCACTCAATGTCAATGAAGATAAGCTAAAGCACTTGCAAATGAGGGTACATGGTCATAATTTTTCATAAGCCATATGAAAAAATCATACCAACATAGAGCTTCATTACCTCTATTATAGATTAAAAAAACCTTAATAAAATTAAGACATTTTCTAAGAGTATCCCAAATCATAGAACCTTTACCCATAAGGCCTATATATTCAAAACCTTTACATATGATACCCCCTATAAATACTTGAAATTAAGAATCTTAGCCTAAGATTGATCTTCATTAGTGCACCACCTCCAATAAATATTAGTAGCTAAAGCTAATCAAGTGAGGCTATCTTTTGTCATCTTGAGACCACCGTCATGCTTAGCATATTTAAATGGTCTCCAATTTTACAAAACTCCACTTTGATCTAGAAAATTATCTAACCCATACTAATTTTCTTGCTCATGCATCCAACTCCTTTATGATGCTTCTAGGATCCACCTAGAGAAAAAAATTATAAATAGTAAGAGCTTGGACAAGAAAGTTCAAAATAAATCTCCTAGAACAAAGAAGAGTCACCCAAAGGTTCAATTGTTGACTCTCTCCCAAAATTTATCCAAAATATTTTACCAAATTCCCTTAAGAAAGGATCCTCTAAAGATAGGAATACCAAGATACATCATAGGGAGAGTACCAATCTAATGTCTAAGAATTAGAGAAATATGATGGTAGATAGTAGGCATAGTGTTGAAGAAGTAAATAACATATTTTCTTTCATTAATCATTTGTAATGATGCTGCAAGATAAGTATCAAGAATATCCCCAATGTTAGTCACCTCTCTTATTTTGGTAATTCCAATAATTGTAGTATCATCAACAAAATTCAAATGAGACTGAGAAGTTATCTAATTTACCCAACACCATCCTTGAATAAAATATTTCCTCACATGATGTTTAATAACTCTTCCTAGTCCTTCTACCATTAAGATTAAAAAATATGGTGATAGTGGATCCCCTTGACATAGGTCGTGAGAGGCACCAAACAAATATGAGGGCTCGTTATTGACAAGCATTGAATAGTAAGTAGAAATAACATAAATCACCACCTAATTTACCTATTCAACTCCAAAGTCAAAACTTAGGAGGATTTTTAATAGAAATTACTACTACTAATTTTTAGCTACCTGCTAAATTAGTAAATTTTTATTAGATAGTTATTATATTGGGGTGACAAATTTTTTGACAATTGAGAAAATCATATAAGAAAACAAACATTCAAAGATTTATTAGGTTTTGAGGCTAAACATTTTATGTAATTTATATTTCAAGTATATTGTTGCTATTACTCATGATTACAAAACATATACCTCAAACAATTCATTTCATTATTTCATATTATGTAGTGATTCACAAATGAAAATACACAAGTCATTAAATGATATGAAATAATTGATATATTTGAAAGAATTTTTTTTGCAATCCCACACAAGCTGTGGGAGTAACTCTATCTAAGAGATATAAAATAGAAAGTAAATATAGGAAAATTAAATGCATAAAATAAGATATGGGACCCATCATTTCCTGGTGAATGGTGAATCTCATTGTTTGAGGTTGTGGCAGCAATGTTCAAGTTGTCCAGTTGCTACTGCAAGAAAGAAATCTACAAGAAGAGATGTTAAAGCTCAGGGTTCTATACAAATATTATGCATGTCTAATGACAGAAATACGTGCTACTTTATAACTGATCAATAAAAACAAAATGAAAATTTGAATCCAAGATATCCAAAGAAAATCAACATAAGGAACATTGAATTTCACTATTTTTATCTAACTCGTTTGTTAAATGTGTAGTTATAGGTACATATTTCACTACTAGTTCATCATGTTCAACATTTTTGCATGTGGGGTAAAATGTGACTTGCACAAGGGTTGATCCCAACATGCTACCCTGAACTTAAAGATGGGTTTGAGAAAATAAATTATTCATAATTGCTCAAGAATAAATATACATCTGAAGAAATGAATCACAAAGTTTTGTAAGAGCTCAAGCAATTGATCATTTAGGACAGTCAAATCCAAGAATGCAATGAGTTGAAAATCATAAAATGACCAATTTCTCATATGAAACAACAAAGAGTATATTTTCATGGACTGTGATAGTGAACATGCATACATATCTAAGTGCACAATAAAAAGAGAAATCATAATTGACCTAAAGGGGCAGTCATAAAATAATAAGAGAGTCAGTCAAGATCTTTAGGACTGAGTTTGGGGAAGTCATATAATAGAAAAGTCATCATTCACCATTCAATGTCTTAAATAAACATTTTTGTATTATGACTTCATATACATATCATAGCTATGTCAATGTTGCATCATGAAAGGTGATCACAATCAAGAGAAATAGTGTTATCATACGCAATGGTAACTATAATGGAGAAATGTCAGAGTCATTGAAGGATTTATCCCTTCTGATAATCATAATTAGATACCATTAATAATGCAAAGTAAGTATAAATAGACTTTACTATTGATCTATAAGCTAAAACAATGATTCATGAAGTTGTCATTAAGTAGCAAATATGGGTAAAAGAGAGAAATAAATGATAGTTTGCTTATATACAGTTTACAACATCACTAGAAAAGGGTATTATTGCCATATATATATAAAGGATGATTTGCATACAATGAGCTTAATGAAGGATTTTCAAAGAGGGAGCACCTTCAAAATTTGTTCCATTTTCTTCTTCATGGAAATGGATGGAAGCTAGGTAGTATGTAAGCAATTAGAATTCAAGGACAAGAGTATACATGAGAATAAAAAAACTACCCAAAAAGTCTTGTAGCCACAACCTCATAAAGAGAGAAATTTTTTTGTCCCAACTATAAGAAAAGAAGGCATTACCTCTTTTAAGTCACATACAGAGAAAAAAGGTGAAAACCCTCAAGCCATTCAAAATGAAGAATACCTAGAAGTTCAATAGTCACAACATGGGTTATGTGTTTCTTTGACCATAAAAATTTAGAAAAATGAAGAGCTCATATTTATATAGAGTTGCCCAGAATCAAGGTATGGTTATGACCTTACATGGAGAAGATGTAGACAAATTTCCATATTTCTTTCTCAGAATGTAAGAGTTTCTTTCATTTTTCTAGAATGATAAAATCCATCAACAATTTTGTATAGGAAATTAAATATTTTGCATTATCTTTCCTTCAATAAGCTTGATTGGAGCTTCATTTTATACGGAATAAAATGACAATACAAGATTTGAGTGATTACCAAGCTTACCTTCTTCATTTATGAAGGAAATAAATTTAAACCCATAGGTCTTCCAACATGGAAAATTTTCTAGAGCCTCAAGGTAATACACTCATGGTGGCCTCAAATGCAAAGTCACGCCACACAAAAGATTAAGAGACGAAAAAAATCAAAAACATTGAAGAGGTTGCAGATTAAAGTCCTAAAAAAATATTTCAAAATGGAGAAAACTCACAATATTTATGATTGTCGACACTTACCACTCATTCCCTTTAGGTTTTCTTTAAGGAATCTCTAAGAAAAATACCAAAATAGCATAAATTCAATCTCAAGCCCTACTCCAATGGCATTATAGTAGTTAAGACCAAATACAAAATACCAAGTGAAGAATGAAGGAGGTCTTTAGGGTTCAATAGCATTTACACAATGACCTAATTTGAATGATGGGTATTTTGACTTATATTTTAAACATAAAAATCATTTCACATTATATCAGCAAGGTCTTTACTTTGAGGTAAATCAACCTAATGAAAAAAGGGAGCATATGTATTATGAAGGTGGACTTGTAAGTCAAGTTCAAGATCATCATTTAAAGTATGATATTATTGCATGTTCAAGTGAATTTGTGCTCACTTGTACTTATTGCATGGTGTTAAACAAAAAATAACAATATAATTAAATGGTAAAGGTAATATTACCTTAATATTTAACATGCAATGTCTAAAAGGAGGAACAATCACATATTAAATATTAAAATAGTCACATCGATTATCGTTAATAATTAATAATATAGTTACCTTTTCCAAAAACATGCAAGAAAAATAAGTGAAGTGAACTGAAGATCAAATCATGCAAATCACGAAGGTGGAGACTTGAGTCTCTTTTCATTTAACTAATCATGCAAAGAAAAAGTGGAGAAAATGGTGGAGGTTTTTGGGACAAAGTTGTAGTTTCACATAAGTTTTGGAGTTGTTTTGGTCACGCACAACATGGGGAGGAGTTTACAAAATTTAGAGTTTAGTATGCTTTAGTTGTGGGTCCTTTTTTCGAGGATTTTATTCTTTACTTGTGAGAGGATATTTTTTAAGATATTTTTCACTCTTAGTTGGTTCTCATTTCCACCTCCTAGCGCATTTGAGTTATCATCACATTGTATATATTGAGAAAAGATAATATTTTTCTCAATTCTTATTTTCTTCATTTGCATTCTCCAAAGAGACTATCTTGTAACTTAGTTTTATTTACAATTTGTAGACAATGAAAAATGTCCAAGTCTATGAGCGTCATTTTTCTTGGTCATTGTCCTTCGATAATTGAATAATTTTAACTATTCAATTATGTTTGATCATATTCTTTTGTTAATTAAATAATGCTAATTTTTTAATTAATCCAACTTCTCATTTCTATCTCGATGAAATAAAATTATTAATTACATCCCTAATATATACCTTTCTTCTATAATTACATAAATAATCATTTACTTAATTATTTCTCTATAGTCAAATAATAATTATTTTTATTTGAACTTTTATTCTTCCATGATTAAATAATTGTTGAAATTATTTAATTTCCACCTCCCCATTTAACTAAATTAATAAATTTAATTAAATGTTCCTTTTTCATTTTCTCCAAATAGATAAATTGAATAAATTATTTATTTTCCACTTGTCCCTCTCCTCCATTTTCCTCCATTTTTAAATAAATTATTTAAAATAAATTATTTATGCACCACTTGGTCAAAGATGCCCTGTCATTAACCCCTATCATAGTCTTCATTTTTGTTATAGTCGTTAGGTGTTGTGGCTAACAGGTATCATACCTATCATTATTCCTCCAATAATAACATATTTTTGGTGCATAAATTCTATACCATTGATCTTGGCATCTTTTTGAGACTCAATCTCAACCATCCATTTTGTAACCTCCCTCTGATACATCTTCCACAATTGATCTTAGAATCCTTCTAGAGGATTAATCTTAACTGCCCATTTGAAAGGTTGTCTATAAAAGCAACCTTCCTCCATTTTCAATTTAACAATTAATATTCTCCAACTTTCTTTCATACTATTTACAAGTTTTGCACAAGTATTCCAATAAATCTGAGAGAAAAGTTGCATAAGAAGAATAAGGAGAGCAGGAGAAGTGAATCAACCATGATGGGGAGTAGTTTATTTTATGTTTTAAAATTTTCATTCTCTCCATTATTTGTGTTCTCTTGTTGATGAGGTGTTATTAGCTTAGAGGTGTTAGCTATCACTATTCTAGGCTAAAAATTATGAAATCCCATCTCACATTGGTGAACCTGATATGAACATAGTTTTTTGCAAATTTTTCATACAAATTTTACTTGTTTTTTAATATTTTGAGTATGAAATGACACAACTATCAAGCGAAGTGATGCATTTGTTGACAAGCAACACATCTATCAAGCGTAGTGAAAAAATTGTCTCGAAACGATGGATCTATAGGAGGCACCCATGGGTGGGAGAATTTGAATTTGAAAACATGATGCATCCACCATTGTGTGACATGACGCAGTGACACAATTGTTTGCAATGTAAAATATTTTAGTTTTAACATCTTTTTCATTTTTTTTTCTATTTCTATGAGTAGAATAGAGTTTTTAGGTTCTAATATTCTATCTACAGTGTGTGGCTTTAGGTTGGGACTCCCAAAATCGCTTCTTGGAGCAACAAAAAAATTGAATCCTTTAGTTTTTTAATTTTTACTTGAGTTTTAGTTTAGTTAAAATCTTTTCTTTCATTTTTAGTTTAGTTGTTAGATTCTAGTTTTGGTTTTGTGATAACCTTCATTTTGGTGCTAACTTGGATTTTGTGTAACTTTTTCGTTGGCCCAAAATATTTCTTTTGAGACTACTAAAAAGTGGTTTTTCAAGTTCAAATGTCCAAGAATTAAAGTTTAAAACCACTTTGGTTGTTTTATATTAGAAAATATTTTGTTTGGAGCTTAAAATGAATGATTATCTTTCTCACATAGATGTTCACCTTGTGCAAAATTAGTGATAAAAAATCCAAACCCATCTAATTTTTTGTTCACCAATAAAGGGTTTCCTTAGAAAATCACTCACCCTAAAGGGAACAACCCAAGTGGTAATGGGGTATGTGCAGGATCATCATGGAAAAAAAAGGCCCTTAAGTGGCAAACAATTTAGAAAAATCAGAGTTAGTCAACTTGACGAAAAATTTGACTAAGTTATCTATATTATTTCAAAATATGTAAGAATAGAATCATTAGAAAATTGAATGTAGTTTCTAAACTACTAGGTTTGTTTAAAAAAAGAAAAATCTATTTGGTGAAAATTTGAAATTGCAACATTTGTAGTGGTACTTAAATTTTTGGGAAAAAATTAACAAGTAGGTGTCTATCTGACCACCCTAACCACAATAAAATGATAATATTTTTTTATAATATTTTAGATATAAGTAGAGGACTCATGCCTCGATGTGATGCATATTTTTTTGTAATTTTTTTCTAAGCAAATAATTAATTGTGAATTTCTTATTACAACTTTTTAAAAATATAAAAAATCGTATGTCTAACCACCTTAACTTGGTCAAAAATTCATGAAATTCAATTTCTATTTTTTTAATCCTATATTATGCAAAGCATATAATGTGACTCATGTTTTGGATTCAAAAAATGTTAGACTGTTTGAAAGCTATAGATGGTTTTCAATCAGCCTATCAATCAAGACTTTAGTCGTAATTTGAACAGAAAATGAATAATAATTACTTATTAAATTCAAAGTAAAGTATAATTTATATTGGTGGAAAGCTGAGAATATCTTTTAAAAATACTTTTCGTTTCATCAATTTTGGATAAAAAAATATTCATCAGCTACATACCCATCATATTGCCACTTTTTGGCCCATCATGATCCTACACATACCCAATGGGCTAAAGCCAAGTCCTTGTGAACCGCTATATAAATTTGTGATTGTGAGTAAATTTCATAGTCAACAAGATGGTACATGATAGTTATCCTCTTGTATCTTTATGACACGAGAAACCCTTGTTCTAAGGGTTGGGAGACATCTTGAGGGATTTTATCATCGTATGCCCTAAACTAGATACCCTTACTAGACACTTCTTATTTGTAGTGGGGAAAATCCCTCTATTTCTTGGTGTAGTAGGTTGAACCTCTAATGCCATTCCACATTCTCATAATTCAGTGTAGAAATAGTATACTCTGGGAGGTCACAACCTGAAAGTTCAAAACTTGGTATGGTCATAGAAGTGAGTGTCATGGAGGGGAGACTTTGTTTTTGGAAGAATGAAGAAGAACATCTCATTTTTTTGTTTTTTGTTTTCATTGATGTCACCATGTTATATGAGTTGCAACTACAAGATTAAGTCTTAATTTGATCTAGTATTCTAGATCGGTATCTGAACCGAAATGCATTTTTCATCCTCTGATATTTTGTTTTGCAATCTTTTACTGTTGATTATTGTTGCTTGTGGTTTTGAGAAATGGTTTATGGATGTTGTGAGCATGTATATTCAAAATCTACTGCATTCAAATGCTCATATGGTGTATCAACATTATTTTGTTGTTGTATTTTTTCTATTAGGTCTATCTTTGGCCAACCTCATGCATAAGTGGTGTTATGGTGAATTAATTTTCTTATGTGGATATATGTGTGACCTATCTTAGGTCCATGTTGACATGATGTAGTGTGTTGAGCATTTTAATTGTTTATGAAAGATTTTGTGAAAGCTTGAAACCAACAGTTTGTATTTTTGATAAATATGAGTTGTATCTAATTAGGTTGACCTAATTGATGCTTATGAATGTATCAGCTATATATATATTGCGTATTTTTGAAGAAGTTGTTATGAATGTGAATGTGAAAAAGTGTAAATATGATGAGGTATGTCAAGTTAGTTTATTGAGCTTCATTGGAATTGAAATAGCACTTGTGAGGTTTACATTATTAGTTCACTTTCTTGTTGTAATCCAATTTTGTCATTGTAGTTCTATAGGAAATGAGCCTCTCATTTTGGACAGTGAGTCCTAGCAGTGAGCCACCCCATTTTTGTAATATTTTATAACCGGTTATACTATATTTTGAGCTAACACTCACCATGTTTTTTCCCATTTTTGGTTTTCCATGTAAAATTATTGGTGTTCATGTGTTGTGTGATTTGTTCAGTAAGTTTAAGAAGACACTAATTCACCCCCCCTTAGTATCTTGGATATTCAACAATAGGTATCAAAGCTTGGTTCCTTTAGAGAAGCCTAATAGCTTGAAGAAGACCCTGAAGATGGAACAAATGAATGATAAAAACAAGCTCGAGGTTGCACTTGAAGATCTTGAAAAAGTTGAAAGTGAAAATAGAGATTTGAAAGAAAATTTTGAAAATGCAAATGAATGTTTCTAGAAATTAAAAGAGCAATTGAGTAATTTCAAAGAAATAAATAGGGAAGTAAGTGGGCAGTTGAAGCATGGTAATGAAGAGATTATTGGATTGAAGGTGCAAGTAGAGGAAAATAAAAAGAATTGAAGAATGTTTGAATAAAATGGTGCAAAGAAAGTCTAATGAATGTGCTAAACTTGAACAAGAAGTGGTGAATTTGAATGCAGATTTGGAGAAAGTGAAACTCTATGAAAAAAATTTCAAATCTAGCTCAGACAAGCTTGATGAGTTGATTTTAGGGCAGGGTATGTGCAAGATCATAATGGAAAAATAGGCCTTTAAGTGGAAAAAAATTCAGAAAAATCAGAGTTAGGAAACTTGACGTAAATATTTGAATAAGTTATCTATATTATTTCAAAATTATGTAAGAATAGAATCTATAGAAAATTAAATGTAGTTTCTAAACCACTAGGTTTATTTTAAAAATAAAAAATCATTTAATGAAAATTTGAAATTTCAATGCACTAGTACTTAAATTTCAAGGAAAAATAAGAAGTAGGTGTCTATCTAACCACCCTAACCACAACAAAATGATAATTTTTTTTATAAGATTTTAGATATAAGTAGAGGGACTCATGTCAGAATGTGATACATATTTTTATTTTTTAAAATAAATAATTAATTATAAATTTTTATTACAAATTTTAAAAATAATTAAAACTCATATGTCTGACCACTTTAACTTGGTCAAAACTCCATGAAATTCAATTTTTCCTTTTTTAATCCTATAGTATGCAAAGCATAGAATGTAATGCATATTTTGGATTCAAAAAATGTGATACTGTTTGAAAGATATAAATGTTTTTCAATCAACCTATCAATAAAGACTTTAGTCATAATTCAAATAGAAAATAAAAAAAATTATTTATTAAATTCAAAGTAAAGCATAATTTATATTAGTAGAAAGTTGAGAATCTCCTTTAAAACCCTTTTTTTTTTTATTAATTTTGGGTTAAAAAGTTGTCAACCACATACCCTACACATACCCATCATATTGCCACTTTTACCATCACGATCCTGCACATTCCTGATAGAAGGTAAAGAAAAAGGTGGCTTCGGAATGGGTGGAGGTGAAAATTCTATGGATAATTAGAAGACTCTAAATAGAGGAAAGAAGAATGGAAATTCAAGGAACTTTTCTAAGAGATCGCATGTGAGACAACCTAATGCACAAAGGTATCCATCTTTGAATGATGTTTATTTTTCATACAACAAATTTGGTCATAGGGAAAAAAATTGTAGGAGTAGGGTGAATCAATTTCCTAGTTCCTTCTCTAGTCAATGTTATGTATGCAAGAGAATTGGACATAGGGGTAGTGAATGCAGAACTTAGATGGTGAATTGGCTTAATGGAGGAAGAATGAATCAATCCTTTAATGGTTACTACTATACATGTAAAAAATCTGGACACAAATCTAATCAGTGTAGGTCAAGGATTAATCAACCACATACCCTACACATACCCATCATATTGTCACTTTTTGGCCCATCATGATCCAGCACATTCTCCATAGAAATCAAGTAAAGACAAAGGCGGCTTGGGAATGGGAGGAGGTGAAAACTCTATGGATAATTAGAAGACTCTAAATAAAGAAATGAAGAAAGGAAATTCAATGAACTTTGCTAAGAGATCGCATGTGAGAAAACCTAATGCACAAAGGTATCCATCTTTGAATGGTGTTTATTTTTCATGTAACAAATTTGGTCAAAGGGAAACAAATTATAGGAGTAGGGTGAATCAATTTCCTAGTTCCTTCTCTGGTCAATGTTTTGTATTCAAGAGAATTGGACATAGGGCTAGTGAATGCAGAACTTAGATGGTGAATTGGTCTAATGGAGGAAGAATGAATCAATCCTTTAATGGTTACTACTATAAATGTAGCAAATTTGGACACAAATATAATCAGTGCAGGTCAAGGGACAATAGAGGGAAATATATTGAGAAAAAAATTATCTGCTACAATTGCAACAAACCAGGACATATCTCAAGAGTTTGCAGAAGTAAAAAGGATAAGAAAAATAATTCGATAGAAAAGAATGGACCTATGAAGAAAGTTGACCAGAATGAGGTTAACCAAGAAATGAATAAGATTTGGAGGAAGAAAGAAGAGCCTGAAATGACAGATGCACCTGTGCCCTCATCCGGTATAGACAATTCGTCTAAGAATTAGACCTAGCAAGGTCTTAGGGGGAGCTTTAATAGAAAATTGCTTGAACCTCTTAGTGTTTGGTGGGTCAGTTTTTAGAACAATGATATGTTGTAATAAATTATTAGTTAAAGGTTATGCAAGTTGGAACGAAAGAAAACATGAAGGCATGATCATTTTCGAAGGAAATTAAGGTTTCTCTAACCAAAGAAGAATATGTTTAGCAACTTTTTGAAATCTACCACATTTAATGTGAATTAGGGAATATCACTATTTTATAAAGTGAATGTGTAAGGAATTCTCATCACTTGTGTGTTTGAAGAAATCAAAGATCATTTTGGAGCATTCTTGAGGTTATTTGGAGTTTGACCTGTGTAAACCCTAGTTCTGGTTCTTCATGAAGAAAAATGTATTCTACTTTTTGATGTAGTTGTGGGTTTGTGTGAATCATCTTTTTGAACTGTTTGAGTTCAAAATTGTGAAAAATGGAAACCCTTGTAGTTGTTAAAGTGTCAGAAAGACCTAGACCATCATATAGGAAATATTCTATCATTTTTTTTGAGGAAAACCCTACATGGAAACCTTCTCATCAATCCATCAAGGGCTTATGCTGACCAAGGACACAATAATGTACATCTGAGTAAAAGAAAGATGAATTAAATCACAAAAAATTGAAGATGAGCTCAATGGAGATGATTTCTTGGTGAAACCGGAATACTCAAACCTTGTTACTAAGAGATTGGATAGATGTAACTACTTTCCTAATTTTAGTTCCATAGTTGATGATAGATATGTGAAACTTGTTCTCAAAAGAATACATGATAATTTTTTTATGGACTGACTGGCCCTATCTTATAACAAATGAGGTAATTAGGGCTGTTACCAGACTTTGTGACATGGGATCATTATTCGTGCTAAAATCCATGAAGAATTAAGTGGTGAGGAATCTCATTGGCACTAAATATGACAAGAGAGCTCTTACAACAAATTCAATCACTAATCCTATTGTGAAGTATGCTACTATAATGATTGGTCATAAAGTTTACTTCACCAACAGAGAGAAATTTTTTTCTTCCACAACTATTTATACTGGTTTTGATATGGAAATAAATGGTACAAACTATGACTTTTGTGAACTTATTTGACAATAGTTTCATGAGAATTTAGGGATGACAAAAGAAAATAATTATGCATATAAATTTGGTTCTTGGATTATGTGTCTATTATTCTAATTTATGAAGAGACTTCTTGGAAGAGATGTATGGTATTTTGGGATTTATCCAAACTAGTGGCACATCATATTTTTGATCACTTATATAATCTAGGTGATTTTAAGAACAAGGATAATGCTCTAAAAACATTCTTTGTTGTATTCAAGAGCCACATGAATGAGAGAGAGAGGATTCTAAGGAAATTTGTTGAGAAATATAGAAATGATATCATATTTCATGTTTCCTTTGATAAATGCATGATTGAAGTAGTTGAACCCTAGATAAAATGGATTCAACCACTAGGTTATGAAATTATAGAAGATGAAGTTGAGGGTTATGTACATATGTTGTTAAAAAGTTTGAAGGATGCCAATGAACCTAAAATTGGAACTTATGCTGAAAAATATTTGGAGGTTCACTTGGAGAACAAGAAGCCAATAATAAGGAAGAGTGTGGAAAATAATCTTAAAGAAGTTGGCTTCATTGATGAGGAGATTATGCTAGGAAAGGATAAGAGAGAGTAGATGGAGGGAGAATCATTAGGTCTGAGGAGATCTAATAGGATTACTCCTTCTAAACCCTCCATATCCCCTATAGTGAAAGTTGAACCTAGTACTACTCATAAAGTTAAAGGCCTAGCTTCTTCTAGACCTACTACAAGAGTTGGGAAAATGAAAGAAAGTCCTCTGGTAGTGCCTAGGAAAAGAGGAAAGAAAGAAAAGGATACAAGGGAGAAAAACCTTAGTGTCACTGATGATCAAGATGAAGAGGAAGAAGATCTTGAAAAAAAATTGGTAAGGAAAAGAAGAGGAAGTTTATCTTTTGGTGAAGGTGCTTCTAAGGAAGCTAGTATTGGTTCTAAAAGAGTGCATATTGTGTCGTCTTTTGATGAAGAGGAAGAACAATATTTTGGTGTTCATGTACACACCAAACTAGATTCAAAGAAAACTAAGGTGTTTGAAGAAGCCTCTTTAGACTGGGTAGAACAAAAGGACATTCTGATAAGTCTTGGCCCTTGTTTCAAATTAGAGGCAACTCTCAATTCTTTGTTATATTTTGAAAACATGTTAAAGCCTACAATAGAATATTATGATCAAGTTAGAAAAGAGGATAGGAAAAAGAATTCTTCATTCGGAGACATGTGCAAGATCATCATGGAAAAAATAAGGCCAGCAAATTGTGAAAAATTGAGAGAAAATCGAGTTAAGGAAACTTGACATAAAGAATGAATAATTCCTCTACTTATTGTTTAAATGTAAGACCAAAGATCTATAGCAAATTGAATCTAGTTTCTAGCAAACTATAGGTTTATTTTAAAAGAGAAATATGTTTGGTGAAATTTGAAATTTCAATTGGTAGCAAATTTTGGGAGGAAGGAAGATCATAGCCCAAATACCATTGGAAGTAACTCATATCCCTAGTAATGTAATGTGTAATTTTATGGCCCACCAAAGTAATAGTAAGCCCATAGGCCTTTTGTTACAACTTTTTTTTGAAAATATTAAAACTCATATGTTTGACCACCTTAACTTGAAAATTTAAAATCCATTGAGAAATTCAAGGTACTTTTTAATCCTATATTATCTGAAGCATAAAATGTGATGCATGTTTCAGATTAAAAAAATGTAACATTGTTTGAAAGTTATAGATTTTTTTCAATCAACCTATCAATCGAAACTTTAGTCGTAATTCAAATAAAAAATGAATGTAATTATTTATTAAGTTCAATTCTATTGGAGTGAGATTTTCAAGTTATCCACGAGCAATATGTCACATCGATGGAATTTTTAGTAGCAATACATTCACTTTGTCTCACTAATAAAGCAAAAAAGTATACTAGGGAGACATGAGCTATCAAATGGAGTTTCAAATATCTTCACGACTTCATATGCTTCAACAATATCAGCAAAGGTGGTGCGAAGTCTCAGCGATATTTACAGGGGTAGTTTTGATGTCTGTTGATATTTGCAAGATAGGTTTGAAGTCTCAACATTATCTATAAGATAGGTTTGAAGTCTCTTGATATCTCTAAAGATAGGTTTGAAGTCTTGGCAATACAATTTTCCTACAATGAATTTGCATCAAAGAGACTCTATGATATTGATGTAAGATAAAATAGTATTCTTGATGCTTTATGTCACCCTGATGTGAGTGTATATGGTCATAATGTAAACAAAAAATTGAAGGAAATATGCTTATGGTGTAAATCAATAAATAATTTGAGAAAAAATAAATTTTATTCATTTTATTGAGGGGATTTAAAAGTGGAGAATTATTTTATTCACGAGAAGCATAAAGGGTGAAAGATTATGAAATATTTGCACTAGAAGGAAATATATCTTTTACCAAAGGTGTAAGAGTGCTTTGGGAGGTAAAATATTTTTATGAAAGAATTAACCAATTAGGTAATTATTTTACCTAAAAATATTTTCATGTGAAAGGGAAAATTAAAAAAATTTCATCAAGAGGACAAAAGGGGATAATTATTTTTACTTGAAGAACATATTAGACATACATACCTATAAAAAAGTGAAGTGAATATTTTCTGCAAAGGAAGATTATTGAGTTAATTTTTTCACAAAGATGAAGATTAAAATATTTAATTTTCCAAAGGCAACTAATTAATTATTTTATTTTCCGAGAATAATTAAACGAAGAGTTGCATCAAATGGATGTTGTGAAGAATCATAACCCTTGTAAATGCAATGTATATATGAAAGATGAAATCAAACTTGTCAAGAGGAGAATGAGTAGATTAGGTAGTTGGATAGGTTGAATAGTTGCCGAAGAATATCATGTTGTATATTGCAAAATCTTTTAAAATTATGTAATGGAGAAGAATACATAAATTTGGTGAAATCCTTTCTTCTGTTCAGCTGTTATGATGCAATTATTTACATTTTTATCTAGTTGTCTCCAACTTGAGGTTTTTTAATCATTTAAATCAGTATATCAAGTATATTTCTGATTTATCAAAATGCACTCATTTTGTGTGAATTAATCAATTGGTGTCTACAAATCAGATTTAAATTCTTTTGGATGAATCACAGTGATTTAAAGATTTCTTTTGGATAATTGAAGAAGAACCTAGTAAGAAAATATTCCAACACAATTTATGCAAGTCATAAATTTAGTGAAGTTTTATGCCAGTCATAGAACCTCATTCTCAAAAATGCCTAACAACTAGAGGGGTATGTGCGAGATCATGATGGAGTTAAAAAGTGGCAATATGATGGAATGTGTAGGTGATGATTTATTTTTTACCCAAAATTGATAACACAGGGTTTTACGAGAATATTCTCGAGGGTTTCCACCAATTTAAATTATACTTCACTTTAAAATTTAATAAGCAATTATTATTTATTTTCTATTCAAATTATGACTAAAGTCTGATTGATAGGCTGATTGAAAAACATCCATAGCTTTCAAATGGTATCGCATTTTTTGAATCTAAAACATGTGTCACATTCTATGCTTTGCATACAATAGGATTTAAAAGAAAAAGAATTTCATGAAGTTTAGACCAAGTTAAGGTGGTCAAACATATGATTTTCTATATTTACCAAAAGTTGTAATAAAAAATTCATAATTAATTATTTAATTGGAAAAATATTACAAAAAATATGCATCACCTTCAGGGACTGTAGGTCAACTTTACTTATATCTAAAATATTATAATAAAATATTATCATTTTATTGGGGTTAGGTTAATTGATTGAGACACCTACTTCTTATTTTTCCCTAAAATTTAAGTTATACTTGCATTGAAATTTTAAATTGCCATAAAATAGATTTTTTTCCTTTTTTAAACAAACCTAGTAGTTTAGAAACTACATTCAATTTACTTCCACAATTCTGTACATATTTTTTTGAAATAATATAGATAACTAATATTCTTTTTTATGTGAAATTGCCTAACTTTGTTTTTCTAATTTTTTGCCATGGGGCCTATTTTTTCCATGATGATCCCACGCTTTTATACCACAGGTTAAGCCAAAATGGAAACACATATTTTACAAATATTGAATCAGGTGGCCAACAAAGTAGGAACTAGTCACACATTAATTCCATTTAGAGAATCTCCTTAAAATCTTATTTAAAAACATCACATTTTCAAATTCAGTTAAACATCAATTTCAAATTCAATGGGGAGTAGTAGTCGCAATGATTTTCTATTACACTTTTGTGCCATTGTAATAGATCAGTTACATCATTTAAGTCTGCTCAATTCACATAGGCAGACCCACCTAGGTTTAGCAACACCTGGAGAGAAGAAGTTATAAATCATTTGGCCTTGTTTGTTACCCTAAAACATGCATGAGGATTTTGGAAACCTCTTCAGGTATTTTTCCTACATTTTTAAGAGCTAACAAATTGGCTACTTTGCTAGGGACAAACATCAAAAAATTTAGTTCCAACCTTTTCATTTAAAGAGTCAATATAAATTTCAGATTTGAAGTGAGGAGATTCCACTAGGGAAAATAAAATAAAATTTCAAAAGAATCATTTTCCTACTTTTTGCAAAGTAGGTGGTGACTCTAGAAAAAGCTTGATGAAGAATACTTGGAACAATATAATTTTTAATCAAAATGGGTTGTATTCAAAGTATAAAAGGACTTGTTGTCCCATTCCACCCACCTTAATACCCTACACATCATAGTCCAACCTATATCCATTATCATCAATTTACACCTGATGTGGAACCTGTGATCCCTCTTCAAAAGATAAGTCACAATCTCTTAAAATAATTTTATGGCATAAGGAGACACAAAAATGAATTTGGACACTCTCTCTTCAACAAAATGGAAAAAATGTATATACAAATACTATTAATTACATGCTTAACACATCCATGTTTATTGAGCAGTTCATGAAAGTATATTGGCCTAATTTAATTCATTGGCCTGAGTCAGTAAAACCAGCCACTTTTGACCAAGTAGATTTACTAATTAAAAGCATTGATAAGAAGAGGTATGAGGATAGTGCCAATAATGTCATTGGTGAATATGTAAAAATTGATCAATCAATGCAGAAAAATATGGAATCTCTTGAAAATACATGTCAAAATTAGCAACTTGAGGAGGAAGAAGATGAGCATGTACATACTCAAAGCCAAGACTCCATCATAGAATCAGAATGTGGAATTTCCCCCTTTTCAATGCATTTCTTAATATAAGGAGATATGAAGGAGAAGATAAAAAAATATCTATACAATAGGATGACAAATATCTTTATGCAAATACCTTCTCATTATAGACCTACAAGACCCTTGTTTGTTGCACAATTTGTAAAAGCATGGAAGCCTGAATTAGTTTATTGGCCAGAGTCATCAAAACAACATGCCTTTGATCAAGTAAATAAATTCATTGATGCCATGCAAAGGACAAGCTATATGGACATTGACAATGATGAATCTAAAAGTGACATCATGGATGATCAAACAATGCAAAAAACAAAGGAAAAATTTGCAATTAAGATTTCCAATGAAAATTTGGAAAATGATGATGATATGGAAGATCAATCTTACATCTTTGATGAGGACTGCAATGATGAGGATGTTCTTGAAGATACACTTCATGAGGAATACATTGGTGATAAAGCAAGTGAAGACGAACAAATAACACCTACAAATTCAAATCAATACCATAGTGACACAATTAATAATTAAGAAGAGTTCATGGAAGATATCTTTTATGAGAGCCAAGATGAAGAAAATATAGAAGAGGCCAATGAATAAGAAAATTAACTTGACAAAGAACACATGACATATTCATCTATAGCTGATAACCATGACAACATGATCGATAAACAAGAAGATTGCACACTTGAAAGTGGTTTTGAAATTTTTTCAAAACCATTGTATGATCAAATGACAGAGGGATCTCAAATGACATCTTGCCAAGTTGAAACAAAATGGGATTGTGTATCATGCTATAATGAAGAATATTTTGAGGACAACCATGTGAATCTTGATTTACAACAAGGAGATATTCTCAACTCTTCTGGAGATCAAGAAGACGAAGATATACAAACTCTCTCCTACATCACAAATTGTGATAGTGCATGTTATGAGGTATCCAATGAATACTCTAGTTGTGAAGATAAACCTATGGATTTTGATCTAAAACAAGGCGATTCTTCCAATTCTAGTGATGATCAATAAGAAACAATGGAAAAAGTGCATCCATTTGACAATGAGCAAATAATACCTCTAGCTATAGATAAGAACCATTGAGATACATTTAATGATGAAGAGGTTTGTACATTTGAAAATATTTTTAAATTTTTTTCAAATCCATTATATGATGAAAAGATAAAAGAAAATCAAATGACGTTTTTCCAAGGTGTGAGAGAGTATGAATTTCATGTATATTTGAATCCACTTTATGTTGAAAAAGAAGTATTTTTTGATAATCAAAGTGATGTACCAATTTGTGAAATAAATGAATATGAGATCAACACATCCAGATTACCATTTTTTGATAATGAGAAAAATGAAGAATGTAGTAGTAGTATGATAAATGAAGAAACATGTTCACTCAATAGTGAGAAAATTTCAAATTTTCTTACTGTGGAATACCAGAAATATGCACACATGAATAATGCTAAAATTGAATGTCCAACACATATTTCCTTTGATAGTGAAGACACTTCATGTGGTAATAGTAACAAACTTTGTGAGGAGCATGAAATTGTTTGTTCACAATTACATTATGATAAAATAGAGAAAACTAGTGGTCATGATCTTCACTATAGTAATATTCCAAAAAGGCAAGTTTCTATTGAATCTTGGTGTGTTGGTAATTTTGAAAAGTTAGATTTGAAAATTGTTGATAGAATTTCAAAACCACAACTATGTGGGGAAGCCATATGTGATGATGAAGATGGTGTTGATAGCTTTGGGTCTGATGTTAAGGCCAACATTGATGGTAGTAAACTTCAATAGCTGCATGGTCCATTTCACTTTCGAGTTCAATTAGAAAGCCAACATTTGGTGAATAATGACAAAAAGGATGAGATACAATACCATGTAGAGTTTTTTAGTGGTGAAATTTTTTCATATGATGACAAAAAAATTCAGATTATACTTGACTCTTAGATGCATAATAATGAAGAACAAAGGGGCAATATTGGGCATAATAGATGGATGAAAAATATCAGCAAAATTTGTCAAACAAATTTTAATAAAGTTTTCATATTGGATTCAAAATGGTGTGATGAAAAGAAGGTGTATGATAGGGGAAAATAAAGACAATTCCTTTTGGTGGCCTTGTGCCATCAACCATGGTGTGGGTTTTCAAAAATAAAAATCGTATAAGTTCATGACAAGAAAGGGTTTAAATCTGCTACTCGGTGGCTAAAATATTTGGTCTACTCTTCTTTTGATCTAGATTCTTGCAATGATCTCACAATCAGTCATCCCCAGATGGAGCCACTATTGGGACTTAAAATTTCATACAAATTTTAGGTCCCCATATTAAAAAAGAGGATTTTAACACTCAAAAACTCAAGTGTAAAACCAATCTCAGGAGCACATTTTGAAAAATCATAATTTTTGGATCTATTCAATTTCACACAAAATAATTTTTCCAACATTCATCTACCATATGGGAATGTGAATGCCAATTTTTAGCTTCATACGATCAGTTTTGGAAAATTTTCAAAGCAACAAGTTGAAGGGATCTACAAAGATTTGCTGTCAACACACATCAAAATTTGTTAAAATGGTCATATTTGAGGCTAAATATTAAGCAAATGGATGATGATCATAAAAAACTAATTGGTTCCTTTGATTCTCTACACCAAAGTCTACCTCCGTGCAAATTTTTATGGTGTTTGGACGTCATTTGGTATTTTTTCAAAATCAAAATAAAATGAGTTTTACATAGTTTGATAGGTGCAATTTTTCAAAAAATGTTGAATGGGAAACTTTGAGTATTAAAAGTTTTCAATCTAGATCATTTCATGCCAAATCATCTAGAAAACATGTTCTCATACTATAACTCAACACACTGGTGAAATTTCATGGCTTCTGGAGATCATATGATCAGTTTTCTAAAGTAGATTTGGAGGCTACTTGGCTCATTTTTTTCATTGTGCAACAAAGAAAAATTTCATTGGAGATAGGTTTGAGGTGTCATTGATCAGCAAGACATGTTTGAGGTCTCACTAATCTACAAGACATGTTTGAAGTCTCATTGATCTACAAGAAATGTTTGAGGTCTCACTAATCTGCAAGACATTTTTGAGGTCTCACCGATTGGAAGGCAAATGCTATCAGAGTGAGATTTTTAAGTTAGCTTGAGCATATATGTCATGTCAATGGAATTTTATTGGCAAGACATTCACTTTGTCTCACCAATAAAGCAAAAATAAACATATCGGGGAGACATAAGCTATCAGAATGAGTGTCAAATGTCTTTTTGACTTCATATGTTTCACCGATATTAGCAAGACTATTATGAAATCTCACCAATATCTACAAGAGTGGTTTGGTGTCTCGCCAATATCTACAAGATAGGTTTGAAGTCTCACCAATATCTACAGGACGGGTTTGAAGTCTCACAGATATCTGCAAGATAGGTTTGAAGTCTTGGCGATACAATCTTCCTACAACAATTTGCATCGGAGAGACTCTAAGCTATTGATTTAAGATAAAATAATTCTTCTCGATGCTTTATGTCACCCTAATGTGAGTGTATATGGTCATAATGCAATAAAAAATTTGAATGAAATATGCTTATGGTGCAAATTAATAAATACTTTGAGAAAAAATAAATTTTATTCATTTTATTAAGGAAATTTAAAAGTGGAGAATTATTTTATTCATGAGAAGCATAAAGGATAAAATATTAGAAAATATTTGCACTAGAAGGAAATATATTTTTTACCAAAGGTGTAAGAGTGCTTTGGGAGGTAAAATATTTTTATGAAAGAATTAACCAATTCAGTAATTATTTTACCTAAAAAATATTTTCATGTGAAAGGGAAAATAAATCAATTTTCATGAGGACAAAAGGGGATAATTATTTTTACTTGAAAAACATATTAGAGATACATACCGGTAAAAAAGTGAAGTGAAGATTTCCAGCAAAGGAAGATTATCGAGTTAATATTTTCACAAAGATGAAGATTAAAATATTTAATTTTCCAAAGGAAACTAATTAAATATTTTATTTTTCCAAGAATAATTAAACAAAGAGTTGCACCGAAAAGAAGAGTTGCACCAAACGGATGCTGTGAAGAATCATAACCCCTAGAAATGCAATATATATATATATATATATATATATGAAAGCTGGAATCAAAATTGTCAAGAGGAGAATGAGTAGATTAGGTAGTTGGATAGGTTCAACAGTTTCTGAAGATTATCATGTTTTATATTGCAAAAATATTTTAAAATTCTATAATGGAGAAGAATACATAAATTTTTTGAAATCCTTTCTTGGTGTTCAGTTGTTGTGATGCAATTATTTACATTTTTATCTGTTTGTCTCCAACTTGAGGATTTTTAATTATTTAAAATAGTATATCAAGTATATTTTTATTTATCAAAATTTATTCTCATTTTGTGTGAATTAATCAATTGGTGTTTGGGTAAAAGCACAAAGTTGTGTCACACTTTATAAAGGAAATGACCAGTGTTGATCCAATTTTTAAACTCGAATCACTAAAAAGTGGAATATAAGTTTGAATTTTGAAATGATGTACACTAGTAAAATATGTATTTTTTAGTATATTTTATGTTTGTATTTTTATAAAAAAATGATAAAAATATTTTAAACTAGTTTTTAATAAATTAAAACTATAATTTTTTTGCTGATGAAATGCTAAAAAATGAAGTTGCATGGGATGCCAAACTTTTTATAGTAGAATTTATTATTTTTCATTCAAATTTTTTTGTAAAACTATAACTTTGAAATTTTAGTGGATGGATTCTTTCCAATTTTTGGTAAATATATATTTTTAAATAAATATTAAAATGTGTGAATCAAAAACCGTTGTTTTTTCATTGGATGTAAACTTTCATATTAAAGATTTATCTAAAATGGAAAAAAAATTATACCATCTTAAAATAGATTTTCTTATCTAGTGCATCATATTTTTTTCATTTTTTTGAATAAGTTTTAGTATTTTTCTTTGACATAGTAATCAACCCAAGATTTTGTGCTGATAACCTACTTTTAGTAAAAATAAAATATAAAATATAAGTAATTAAATTGTTAAAAATAAATATAGTTTTGAAAAGCCTACACTTATGGAAGTATCTACCTTAGCAAGAATGAGTCGTACTAGACCATATGTTTGATGAAAATTGATTTTTGGTTAGAAATACTTAAATTCAGTTGTGTTGTTAACTTGGTTGAAAGTGTGACACAACTTTGTGCTTTTACCCATCTGCAAGTTAGATTTAAATTATTTTTTATGAATCATAGCGATTTAAAGATTTCTTCTGGATAATTGAAGAACCTAGTAAGAGAATATTCCAACATAATTTATGCAAGTCATAAATTTAGTGAAGTTTTATGCTAGTCATAAAACCTCATTCTCAAAGTGCCTAGCAACTAGAGTTAAGCCAAAAGGGAGAAACACATATTATACGAATCTTGACTCCATTAGCCCAACAAAAGTAGACACTAATCACACTAATTTCATTTTAGAATCTCATATAATCTTATTAAAACATCCACATTTCAAATTCAATACTAGGAGTAGGAGTAGTCAGCAAGCTTTAATCTATTATAGTTTGTGCCACCATAATAGATCCTTCAATTCAATCAAGTTACATCATTTAAGTCTACTTAGTCCACATAGGTAGACCCACCCAAGTTTAGCAGCACTTGAAGAGAAGAAGGTCTAAACTATTTGTCCTTGTCTGTTACCCTAAAACATACCAAGAGTTTGGCAACCTCTTGAGGTATTTTTCCTACATTTTTGAGAGCTAACATCAACACATTTGATGAGTTTTTGTCCACATTAAGTGCATCATTGGCTCCTCATGAGACTGAGCCTCTAGATCAACAATGATTCACTTCACAAATTCTTAATACAAAAATGGCTCGATGGATAATTTCTATAGATCATATTATGTGTATATTCCTCGTGAATGAAACTTTGCACCTCTTCTATAATTGATCCTTTGCTCAATATCTTTATCTACTTGATGAAATGACTTTCAAACTCCATATTTGAAAGATGGATCTCACTTTTCACTTTAAAAATTGAAAGCAATTACAATTTTATACCCCTCCACATGTTGAACAATTCAGAGCAATTTACTTGAAGTGATTACCATAGTGCAACACTTAGAATTTCACAACTATGCAAAGCATGTTGGGTCCAGATCTGGGCTCGGCTAAAAAAAATAAAAAATTCAAACAAGTTTCCTCCTGAATTGATCTAACACAACTTATGAATGCACCTAAGGTAAAATAATGAACTGGTTTATCATTAAAACTTTCTTTCTAACATATTTGTATAGTAAGAAAAATAGGTCAAGTGGCCTCTAGAATTGCCCTAGAAAATCTATCGCATGACCTCCTGGAGCTATAAAAATTTATAGGCATGTACAAATTCAACCCAAGAATTCAATGGAACAAGTAGCTCTACAAACCAGATCTTGAGGTGTGAGATATTCAATGTCAAATTTGCTCAATTAGACTTTTCCACAATTGCACCTATTCAGAACTAGTTAAAACTCAAAAAGTCACCACTTTGAAAAAGTACCCAATCAACTTCTAGGAGGCTACCACTAGAAACATTAGATAATTTAAGTACACTGAGTATGTGCACAAGAGGGATTTCCTTCAATCATCATTCATCACCAGATATTAGGTGTCAAAGTTGACCACCTTGAAACATATCATAAATGCAGATGCAAAATCAGAACAAACTACATTTTCTTTTGATCTTGAAAAAATAGAAAATTAGATCTCGAGGCTCTGAAATAATACTAGGGATCATATTAATGTGGGGAGAATGGATATCAACAATCCTTTCATCATTACAATCATCCATTTGTGAAATACAAGCTCAAATGAGAGGCCACTTCGTAAAACTGAAAGTTCTCAAACAACAAAATAGTGTCAGAACCCTCTAGCTTTGCTTTTCAAAATACTATCAAAAATCATTATGGGGAGCTTAAAATGTATATTCATGTTCATATATGTCACATGATTGTTTCTACCAATGGGTTTGGCTTGAAAATCAACATGCTCAATTATGACCCTCCAGAGTAGGTCACTTGGGCAGATTTTATAGGTCCACTTTTGAGAGTGCAGACTCACAATTTTCAATATGGGAACTTCAAATTTGTAAAATTTGAACGTTCCACCAGTGGCTCAAACTAGGTATGTATGCCCCCTTAGGGTATAGAAACATTCTAGATCTCTAAAGAGTAGAAAAAATGTTGAATCCATTAGGTGTTCTCAAACTGCTCCTTTATTCAACTTCCTTTTT
>VDFB02217076.1:0-15888 GCA_007258455.2 Sequoia sempervirens
AGTGACATCCATTCAAAACCAAATCAATGCTATGCAAAATGAAGCATTGATTCCACCACATATGAGATGTTTTGCATTTGTGATGCAAAACATTGTCGATTCCATTAGGACTATCAATTCTAATTTAGATAGGAATCAACAAGATAGAGAGGAGATGTGGCAATTTTATGCAAATGGTCTCTCATATAAAAAAAAATTAGACCTAAAAATAACAAAAGCCCATCTAGCCCCTTATTTTATCAACCTTAATACTCAGTAGCTCTCATTCCTACCAATAAATCTAGAATATCCATGAGGTGGTGTATACATCCACAAATGAGTGCACATTTTTGGGATTGATGGTATATGGTATTTGACAATCCCCACATGCTAATATGGAGGTCCCATTATATTTTTTGAGGAAACTATATGTAGAGTTTACTATGGGGAAAAAACCTAATTATTTTGATTTTAAATCATTTTAGGGTGTTGGTGGCGGCATGCCACAATAGAGGTTAGGGGAAAGGGTTGATCCCCAACGCCCCATGCATGCACAACCCTTATTGCTCCTCTTGGTCCTACCATTCCTTCACCTGTGCATCAACGTGCGGTGGTATCAAAATTAGGATCCTTCAGTATGCTCACAGGAGACCTTGATCAACATGCTTCTACTATAGCGGGTAGGGAGCATAGAGACCGCGATGATGGAGGAGCATTTTATGGAGTTGGTCTTAGTACCACTCCACGAGCGTCGAGAGCACATGTATGTACTAGTTGTCATCAACTATGCTATGGATCTAATCAGGCCACACCCAGTTCAAGTGGACGTGGAGATTTTGGTGGATCATCTCGTTGCCTCAGTTCATTTGTAGAATTTCTTACAAACAAACCATCACCTTGAGGACAATGTGAAACAGGTATAAATATGCATCTACATGTTGAATTTATAAGAATTTTAATGAATGTATATATATAAAAAAGTTTTCAATACATTTTAACAATCAAACTTTTTGGTGTACAGATGACACTAATGATGGCGCAATCATCTGCACCGCTAGTATATATGTCAACACCAGTCATAGTCGACAACCCTTATGGGGTATTTTGATTTCAATTTTTTAAATTATATATGAAATCATTTTTAACTTGAGTTTTAAATTTATAATTTAATAATGAACATATGTTTTAAATATTTATGTTGGTTTAGGGGAGTCAATAGACTTCCATGTCAATTCCACCCGAGGGGTTGTCAAGCGCTCCTCCACTGTCAAGCGTCATAGATTAGGGGCAGGTACATTTATATTGTAAATTGTTTAACTTACATTACTATATAGTTACAATTATGAATTTTGAATTCACTATATATCAAATGTGCATGTACACTTGTAAATATTATAAGCGTTAAATGCCTATATGTATGTCTAGGTTGATATGACAATGAGAATGGGCATCAGACGAACATTAGATGTTGTCGATACTTGTGAGGCCTCTGAATTTCAGGTTGTTTAAAAAAGTTTCTACATAAAATGTGCAAACATGAATATATATATTTTTACCTAATTCAAGTATACATGCTTTAATTTTATATTATAGGAGTTTGTTAGTGCGACTTTCTGCCATGACTCAATCATAGTTACAACTCCAGGAGGACATGTAGAGCAAGCTCCAGATATCATGGTAATTTAATTTTTTTATTATATTTAAAGTCAATTACAAATTATACATTGTGAATAACTTTAATTAAATTTAAAATTGAATATATATATATATATGAGCTCATACATGTTAAATTATTTTTCTTTTATAGCATGAGACACATCTTGTAGTGGAGCATGTACAAATAGGTCTTGGAGTAAAGGGTGCACAACCTCCTATGTTACAATTTAAATATGATAAATTATAAATTAAATTGAATTAAATCATTTTTAATTGTAGACTTACATCTAATTTCAACTTTCTTTGTTTTGTATATGTAGATTGATTCAAAGAATTTAGAGGTTGGTCCAGGTGCACCAGAGCATCCAGATCCAAATATGATGGTAATTTAATTTTATGATGAATTATAAATTAAATTCTCATTAAATCATTTTTTATCGTCTTACATCTGATTTCATCTTTCTCTTGTATAGAGTGTTTAAGGTCATCTACATAGTCTGCATGGTGTGAAGAGGTCTCTTGATTATAGAGACGATACATGACCTAAACATGATTTTATGGGTTATATCTGATTATTTCATGGACTACATATTTGGTTTCTCATGTACTCTGTTGGACTTTATTTCATGGGTCAAGTACTTTGTTGGACTTTATTTCATGGGTTGTACTATGATGGACTTTATGTCATGCACTTAATATATTGGTTTCATGCACATAATATATTGTAAATAATGGACTTTATTATTGTTCAATTTTAATTTACACATGTACACTTATGCATTTTATGTTCATAGTCAAGACATTAATATAGGACATTAATGTGAAATTAAATATAAATATGAAATTAAAGTTGAAATTGATAGGACATTTTAATATTTGCACTTTACAAATTTACATGATATACATGATATGTACATTCAATAATTAGCGATAATTAGCCAATGAACTTATTCAATTCACATCCTAATAGGATGTCTTAAGGGGTCGTAATACACATGTTAGATCTAATAAAATAAAAAAATAAATCATAATCTACAAACAAAAGCAACCTGTTTATATACCACAAAGGATGAAATTTTAAGAAATAAACAATACCATACAAGGTTAGAGAACAAAAACATTAATAAATTCTGTAAACTAAACATAAATACCAATCAAAATGCAACTAGTTTTTCCAAAAAAGTTGTTTTATAAGTATACACCATATTTCCTAGTTCTTTTACAACATTAAATTAAAGAACTTAATTATCCAAAAATAGGCTAAAGTTTTGAAATTAAATCATGTAGCCCATATTTACAAATCATGCAAAGTGTTAGAAAACTTAAGAACACAAAAGTCCTCTTGACCTCATGTTCCACAAAAAGCACTAATTTATAAGCTGCCAAAAAAAATAATAACATCCAACATGTCTTAAGGGTTCTTAATACAACGTCTTAAGGGGATCAAAGAAGAGTATAATTAAGTATAAATATTAAGTGATATAAACAAGTATTATACTTTAGGGTAACTGATCATAACAAATGATATAATTAAGTATAATATTCAAGATATGTGCTAATACAACACGTCTTAAGGGGATGTCTTAAGGGGATCAAAGAAGAGTATAATTAAGTATAAATATTAAGTGATATAAACAAGTATTATACTTTAGGGTGACTCATTATAACAAATGATATAATTAAGTATAATATTTAGGATATGTGCTAATACGACACATCTTAAGGGGATGTCTTAAGGGGTGCTAATACGGCGTCTTAAGGGGATCAAAGAAGTAATATACACGTTGTTTAGTGATTATAAAATCAAATTTAAAGTTTCAAAGTAGGGTGACTCATGATAAAAAAATGATATAATTAAGTATAATATATAGGATATGTCCTAATAGGACATCTTAAGGGGATGAAATACTTCAAAGTACATGTCTCATATTTAATCGCAATTGATATAATTGATTTAACAATAATTTATACATGATATTTAGTGATTATACAATCAAATACAAAGTTTCAAAGTAGGAAAACATGCACATTTAACAAACAAAATATATAGAATATTGATTGATTTTGATACATAAAAGCACATAGAGTATAATTGTGTATGTACATGTATTTATAATTTGTACACAATGTTTAATTGTGTAAGTATGTATGCACATATATGTCATCTCAAAACAATGTTTACAAAATTTGGCTATGCCATCTCAAGAACATCTCAAACTTGTGCCCAAAATGTAGTAGGTCTTCACACCACCTGATATCAAAATGATATAAGCAATATCAATGAAATCATCAAAACATATCTATATGTACACAACTCAAGTACCTGTATTTAAAAGTATTCCACACTTGTGTGTAGGTTAGATCAACATCCTCTCCTTTTTGTTTCAAAGTATGAGATCAATGTGATGATGGCTTAAGGATACAAAAAGGATAATATATCAATTTTAACTATTAATGTACAATCAATATAAATATATAATCAAAACATGTATTTCAATATAATTTAACTAATAATTACTTGTTTTTACCAAGTATTCCATGTTGTCTAGGTTGAATCTACATGAACTCTCCTTTTTGTGATGATGGATTAAGGATCTATAAAAGAAAAATTTAAATCAATTTCAACTAATAACACACTTGACCAATATCAAAACATGTATTTAATCTATTTAAAAGGACAATATAAAACTAAAACTATATTTACATGTATTTACTTATTCCACTGTACCATTTGCATCCTCTCTTTTTTACAACGTATCTATGATTGTCTCATGCTCTTCCATAGAAAATGTCCATAGCACTTTATTTGTAGGTCTTCCACAATACCGATCTAGTTTTATATTTGTTGCCACCACCAAATGTGAATAATGCATAATCTTTTTATGTGTTTCATAGTCTTCGAATGTAGGTAGACCATTCTTTCTTCTCAAGTATTTTCGTAGCCAAGTGCCAACAACCACCATCGATCCTATTGGAAAACATGTTAAAAAACCATCATTAAATAAGTTCTCAAAATTTTCTTAAGGGGATCAAAGACTTGTTCTAAAAATTTGCTTAAGGGGATCAAAACTTGTTATCAAAATTTGCTTAAGGGGATGTCTTAAGGGGATCACCATACCTGTTGGATAATGATAGCCATCATCATCTTCTCAAAGTCTTTATTAAATTATGTTTAGATCTCCACACAACTTGAGCCAGCCAATAATTTGTTTCCTCTTCATTCCTCCTAGGGGTGCAGCAACAACATGTTTTATTAACTTATAGCGGTTATTTATAGCTCTTCTTCATATTTTTTTATCTTTAGATCTACTATTTTTTCCAATATACTGAATGGCACTAGCAATAGTAGACATAACGTGTTTTACTGATTGATCTTTTCTTCTTTGTTTAACATAAATGCCTAACTTTTTCATTACTTTTCTCATTTTTCACATTCTCATTAATTGCATCATTAGTTGACATTGAATTGAAAGTTTTTTACAATAAAAAATTGATTGTATAATCTATTAGCATGTGTTCTTATTTGTCTCCAATAAATCTTACCACCAAGATTATCCAAAACATCACTTTCAATTTAAAAAAAAATATATTCATTTTAAACATCACTTCCACCAAATTCATTTTCATTTCCAACTTCAAAACTATTTTCACTTTCATTTTCATTTTCATTCTTATCTTCATATCTTCATTTTCATTTTTATCTTCATCTTCATCTTCATTTTCTACATTTTCATTTTCATTTTTCATCTTCATCTTCATTTTCATTTCCATCTTCATCTTAAGTCTTCATTTTCATTTTCAATAACAAAACAATTTTTCATTTTCATTTTCATTTCAACAACAAAACAATTTTCATTTTTTCATTTCGTTTTCAACAACAAAACAATTTTCATTTTCATTTTTTCAATAAAAGTATTTTCATTTCATTTCAACAATAATTTGACTAAAATCTTGAACTCTGAGAATATTATCAAATGTCCAACATTGTGATATCCAACATTTTAAATCTCTAATAAACGCCATTTTCCACGAGGCTCCAAAGAGGTGGTTTGAGAGGTGATACTGGACTTGTTCCTGTTAAGAACGATTCTCCATGGCATTGGAGGATGTTGAAGACATACTAGGGAGTAGTTTGGCCATGTTAAATTCAGTAGTTTCCACATTCACCTCTTGCAAGTTTGCATCGTCTACATCCATGGTCTCCTCAATGTTTTTATCTTCAATAGTTGTGGAATTGGATGCTTCACCATCATTCATTAATCGAATTCTCATTATTCTTTCTCTTTTTATTTGTTTCTCCTTCTCTCTCTTTGCTTGAATTTCTTTAGGGGTAAATTCCTTCCTATCTTTCCTCTTATTTCGATAGTGTGATCCCATGATTGAAAAAATTTGAAGTATACAAAAATGAATGTCAAAAACTTGAGAGTCTTCCTTGTCTGTTCCTCCTTCAAACATGTAGCAATTGTTCACAAAATTCCTCTTCCTCATTCAAACAAGTAGCAATTGAACAAATTTCCTCTTTCTCCTTCAAACAAGTAGCAATTGAACAGAAATCCTCTTCCTCCTTCAAACAAGTAGCAATTAAACAAAATTCCTCTTCCTCCTTCAAACAAGTAGTAATTGCACAAAATTTATCTTCCTCCTTCAAACAAGTAGCTTAATTAAACAAAATTTCTCATCCTCCTTTGAAAACAAATAGGAATTCAACAAAATTTCTCTTCCTCCAAAAAAATAGCAAATAAATAAAATTCCTCTTCCTCCTTTGAAAACAAATAGCAATTCAACAAAATTTCTCTTCCTTCTTCAAACAAGTTGCAATTAAATAAAACTCCTCTTCCTCCTTTGAAAACAAGTAGCAATTCAACAAAACTTCTTTGTAATAGCATCCCAATGATGCCTCCTTTCAAAATTGAAAAAAATCCCAACTAGAAGAGCTTCAACAAGACAAAAGGTGATAGAAAATAGGGAATATGTCGCAGTCAATTGTACAAAATAATTCTCAGACCCAAGATGCTCCTTTTTGACAGTAAAATTAAAAACAACATTAAAAAATAACTCAGGATCTTGTTTTTTAAATGGGATCTACTAGTAAACAAAATCCCATTTACTAAATGGGATCTCATTCCATTTTCAATGGGTAAATGGGAAACGAGATCCTGTTTACTAAACAGGATCCCGTTTTCTAAAATTTGAAATGTAGGCCAGGTTTTTTCTTTGTTGAAATGTTTGGGAAAAGGTTTAGGGATCCGAACCTAGGCCCTAGACCTAGTTTGACCTACAAGTTGAAGGTCCTAATAATGTCACAAAAAAATAGTGACTTTGGGCATACGTTTGAAGAGTTTTTTTGCATAATTTTTTGATGAAATTAAAACCCATTATAGATTAGACAGTACAGATTCCAAATATGTAATTTTTTTATAATTGGATTTTTTTTTTTCATTTAATTTCTGATTAAATAGCTCCATAAACTTGAATTATCAGGTCTTTTTAGTATTTTAATAAATTTTTATCAACATAATGTTTTCACAAACATATTGTATGAAAGAGTACTTCAGAAAATTCTTTTCAATTTAAAAAAAATAAAAAATCAAAAGTTTAGGTCATCTTATGTGTGATAGACACAACACTTTTTTAAAACACCAAATATGGCCAATAAAAAATTAACAAAAAAAAATCAATAAAAAATTACAAAAAATATGGAAAGCATGCTTCAGTGAGTTACACATATTTTCCCAAAAGGATTTATAAAAATATGATTATTTAGGTCAAAATATGGATGACGTACACATGCATGGTATGGTAAAAAAAGACTTTTAGACAATGGTTTTTAGAAACACCTATTGAAAATCAATTTATATCATCTGGGTATTGAAATAAATTACATATTTGGAAACTAGACTCCGAGTACTACATTTTATGATTAGTGATTTTTTCAAGATTCCATCTCTAAGTGCTTCAAATTTTAAGGTCAAATATATCGAATTCTTAAAATGAGGGAAAATTCTTCCACTAAATGGCCAAAAAGTGAACTCAACTTCTTGCCAACACCCTACTATTTCTTTACTAAGCAAATTATAGTCAATACATAAGTGCAGTGTACCATATTTCTTCTTTAAAAGATCACTGGCACAATGGCACTCCCCAGGATGAAACACTGGGTCTTATTAGTCCTTTAGATAACAATTCTTCTAATTGTGCCTTCAATTCCATCAATTTTGTTGTGGTCATTCTATAGGGTACTTCCGATATAGGTTTCGAGCCAAGAACCATGTCAATGGAGAAATCAAACACTCTCTCTAGGGAGAAAATCCAAGTAGTTCATCTAGAAATACATCCACAAATTTCTATAGGATAGGATATTTCTCCATATCAAATTTCCTTGTTTCCACCACTTCTTTGACTTCTTGAGAATATTGAGGTTCATAATACATAACATCATCTTGAAGGATGACTTCCTTGTATTCCTCAAGTTTATTCATTTTTACTGTGAAGAGTTGACAAGCTTTCTTTTTCACCCTATACATTTGCACAGCTGAAATCTATCGAAGTTTCACTTCTCTAGGTGTTCCTTGCAAAGACACTTGGTTACCTAGATCATCTAAGAATTCTATAGTTTTAACATGGAAATCCACTTTATCTCTATGCTTCCATAGCCAATTCATCCCTAAGATGACATCATAAGAACCTAAGGGGGCTACATACAAATTCACCTCTGTAGAGAAACTTGGAAGTTCTACCCTTGCTTCAAATAGACATTGAATCACCACAACTCTTGTATGGTTTGCATACTCAATATCCCATGATTTTTCCATAAAACTAGCCTTTATAGATATTTGACTTGATATTATAGGAGAAATAAATTTTTTTGTGGCACTAGTATCTATTAAAATTGAGATAGGAATGCTAGAGAAAAGTAACTAAGACTTCTACCGGAGTAATTTGGTACTCAGCTTGTTGGTTGTCTACTGTAGTATGTATCCTTTGCTGGAATGTAGCTTGCTATGAAGGAAGAGGATTCCCATGTGGTTGAGATTTCGTCAGCGTGTTAGCACACCGATTAGCAAAGTGATCTCCCCTAGACATGTATAACATCCTTTCACTAGTCCCCTCTTTCTCATAGGTCTTCCAGAGTTACTAACATTTCCAAAAGCATTTTTGTTGAAGTTGTTATAGTTATTGTTGCTTCACCTTCAGACTCTTCTTGGTTTATTCCAATTTTGTTGGGGTCCCTTGTCCCCTTGCTTCTAAAAAATTTTCCCTTCATTAGGTCTCCTTGGAACTTGATTAGCTTGCACCAAGTTAAACTTATTTCTATTCCTTTCCCAGTAGTTTGAAATAGAATTAAGCTTTTGTTCCTGTTTAATAGTTTTTTCATACACCAAGTCCATGATTATAGGACCGTGCACGTCTACTTCACCACCTATTTGAGCATTAAGACCCATAATAAACTTCCTTATTTAATATCACTCATCCTTTTAGTACATAGGTACGTACCTTAGGAAGTGAGTGAAATTTTCCCAGTATTCATTTATTGAAGAATCTCCTTGCTTTAGATTCTGGAAATCAATGAGCTTTTGATCATAGAAGAGTTGTGGTAGCCACCAATTTTGGAAAATCTCTACAAATTCTCTCCATGTCAGCCTTAAGGAACTGAGCCCTAGCTCCATTTTCTATATTCATCCCAGGAATAACCCACTTAACATCTCATAAACAAAGTGACTTTACTACCAAAGTGATTATAGCAACTTCTTACTCTTTGCTACATATGTCTAGTTTAGACATTCTACATATAGTGATGAAAACTATGTATGGTATAAATACGTTGCATTCATACACACTCCCATATATAGGGTACATACAAATATAACTAATAAGATGGGTTCTACAACATAATGTACAACCAAGAAACATGCAATCATAAATAAACATCACAACATATTCAAAAGCATTCTTTTCCAACATAGTAATAAAACTAATTATCCTTTCTAACATAAACAACAAAGGTATAGAAACTAGCATGCCTGTATAATGCTCCAATTGATTAAACTCCTTCCTAGCTCTAATCCTCAAGCTCGCTTGATACCTCCTTCAAGATCAACTTGATTTACCTCTTATAACTTCTCACTAACTCTCACAATAATCACAAATATGAAATAGCAAAACAAATCTCAACTCACTAACTTAGAAATCACAACAAAATAACATCAAGATAATTAGAATGATAGGTGTAGCAATTGGTAGAATGAGCACCTCTATTTATACTAAATTGTGAGCAACTGAAGGCTAGAAACAAGTTAATATTTTTTCCTTTCTATCCTCATGCAATGACTCATCAATCTAACTCATAGGTTTGTAACACATAACAATCCTCTCCATTTTAATGGCCGAGTCGACTTGTTATGAGGGATAACAATACTCATTTACTGAGTCAAATGAACAACAAGCTCACAAACACGTTTCCTAATTCAATTTCCTTCACATATTGATGCCAAGTTTCCTCTTGATTGAGTCTCAAAAGCTATTATCAGACTTATGTGAATTTAGAAAACTTCTTATGCATTTCATACTCTACTAGATTGGTACCACATTCCCAAGTTGGCACCCCATATAATAACGTAGGTTTGACTTATTCATATGGCTTCAAAACTGTATTAACTTCTCACTAAAATGTATACACATTAGCAATAAAACTCATGCGTGCCTTTCACATTTGTTGACTTGGTCTTTGAATTACTTTATGCACTGGTTGATATGCCTCCATAGGTTACACCTTGTATTTCTTATGCGCTTTATTCATTCTAGCGCATTACTTATGATTAGTGTTATATGTATTGCGCTTAGAAACTATTACTAATTTCTAATTTATAAATTATATATTGTATATATATATGTATATATATCCATTAGAATATATATATATATACATGTATATATATCAATATATATATATATATATTGATATATATATATATATATTATTATTACATATATATATATATAATAAGATATTATTATTATGAGCATATATATTGGATATATACATATATATGTGGCATATATCAATATATATATATATGGAGCATATTGATATATAGAAGGTTATATAGCATGGCATGTCACCGCCATGGCGTTTATATACCCACCGCTACGCGCGCGCGGCGTACGTATTAAGCATCAATATGTGGTTGGTTATTATTATCAATATGGTCAATAGCGATAAGCATGTATGTTGGTTGGTCAATATACATATATATATGTATATATATATATATCAATACATATATATCAATATACATATATATATATATGTATATATATATATGTATATATATATATATGTATATATATATATATATATATATATATGTATATACTTAAATAAGTTTATCAAATACATTTAATTATCGAACAATAAACACATGTATAAATACAATAATAATAATAATACGTATATATATTATATGATTATATATAAATATGTATATTAATATATATGCAACTATATTAATCTATACACATGTTAATATTATATATATATACATAATACCATTTCAATATCTTTATAAAAACACTCATACTCATAACCATCGATTGATATATACATGGAATATATTTGCATTTCATTTTTAATCCAATCGATATTCCCATACATATGGGTAATCCATCCATGAGCATGCGTAGGTACGTCTACCTATGTATACTCATGTATGTATTCACTCATATGTATGAGTCTATCATAGACATGTACATATATACATATATATATATTTCATGTATATATCTCATCAATACCACAATAAGCACACAAGGAAGGATTTTCACACAATATCAAGACTTATTTACATTCCTCAATCACAACATTCACATCCAAACCAAAGATTACTTACCTTTTCCCAAAAGTGACTTGAATCACTAAGAACAACTAGGGAATGAGTGTGTGAATGCTCAGTTAGGCTCATTAAGGGTTACCAGACCAAGTTCTTCTCCTGAATGATACTTCCCCTCTCTTCTAGAGGTTCGAACCTGTTCTTGCACTTAACTTGGCACATCATAACAGTAGTTAGTTGATCATAACACAATCATATGCACCATGCATTTCATAGTTAGAATCATTATAATATATATGATTGCATTAATCATTCATTCATCAAATTTGCATTCATGATTCATTAAACATATTCATATAAAGATTCATAAAACACATTCATGTAAAGATTCATAAAAACACATTCATTTATTCAAGCAATTTAACCAAACAAGGTAATAGTAAATAGGTAATATTACTTGGGGTGTAACATAAGGTGTCTCAACCTTAGAGAGTCCTAAGATTATTTAATTAATTAAATTAGTCCCTTTGTTGCATATTATATTAATTAAATCCTAAGTGATATGTTTCTAAGTTGATAAATCAATTTGTGGGACCTGTTTACAAGTTGGCTTCCTATAAGTTTGGTGGAGAGCACAAAATTGTGCCACTTGTCACTTAGGCACTCAATTGGGAAGATGTGTTTGTGAAACCTTCTCAAAGATGCACCATAGTGAAATGTGTCCTTTCTTTTGGAGTTATCACTTGGTGGGATTTTAGAAAGATGCTAAACGAGACTATGACAACTAGTTAGGTTGACTATAAGTCAAAAGAGAGTTCAAAATTGGTAGTTGGCTGGATTTTCTCTAGTGGGATGTCATGCATGTCAAGACTACTTAATATCTACATAAAATATTAAAGTTGGACACCTTACATGTGGTTGCATGTTGTTGCATGTTGGTGCATGATTGGTAGGTTTCTTTTTTGGCTAGTAGGACTTGTGCATGTTGTTGCATGATTGATAGGTTCCTTTTTTGGAAAGTTAGAACTTGTGCATGTTCTTCATCTGAGTTTGCATGCATGCAAAGATTGTGGAGATAACACATGACATTCTTGGGTTCCCACGATAGAGGTTTATAAATATGTGAAATTTTTATGCATTTAAGAGATGATTTTTTTTTGATAAGTTGTTATGTTGCCAGAATTACTCAAGAATTGTATCACAGTGTAAAGACACCTACAAGAGCATAGAATATGTTATTATATTGTCACTAATTTTTTATTGATAATACAATTGATTTGTGCTTTGGTATGGGTTTTTCCTGAAAGGGTTTTCCCATGTAAATTTGTGTGTTATAGTTTGATGTATTTAAATCTAAAAAGTAATTAATGAATGCACATCTAAACTATAATAGAGGAAATATTTGTAATAAGTTTTTACAACCCTCTCTTGCTTAGATCCATGTTTAGAATTTGTTTCCACACCTAGCTTTCCTTTCATGAACGATTTGATAGAATTCCTAAGTTGCAACAAAATTGTGCAAAGGTAACATGAGCATGGTATATAATTTGTTTGATAGAATGCTTAGGTATGGTACATAATCTATTTACAAAATGCCCCTTTGAGATATCATGAAATGATTGCAGGACAAGAACAAATGGATTTGATGAAAATGCTTTAGAAACTTTCAAAGCAAAAACCTCTGACAAGTGTAAAACTTGGCTCTCAGCCTTTGTCTACATACCTTGGGACAAGTTCATAAACATCCATCAATGCATAAAAAAATAGAGATTTTATGTAGATAATCATGTAGACAAAATTCTATGTTCCATTGTCATATGCTTCAATTCTTAAATTCTTATAACTTTTTATCATGTACATGCATGGATAAAAACCCAAGACAATAATTGTAGAAATTGGTTAGATATGCATGTATAATGTGGGAACACAAACAAGGCACATGATTGAGATAAGAATTCCTTAAAAATGTGATCTCAAGGAATGCAATAATTTCAAGATAAGCATTAAATGGATTAGAAAAACCTTGGAAAAAATTTTATACATCAAAAATTTGGCAAAGCAAATATATTTAATAGAATCATCACTTACCTATTTTGATTGCCTTGACTCTAAAGTTTCCTCTTGAGCAGATGGAGCCCAAACAACTTACAAAAATATCTCCCCAAAATGCTATGCCCAACAAGATATAAATACAAATTTCTCAAATAATATCCAATCATTCCTATCATCTTTTTTTATTTTAAATCCTAGTTCACTACATGACCATATTAATAAATTGATGAAGAAATGAAAGATCCTATTTTTATATTTTAGAAAATATTATTGAATATAAGTGTATTCAGATATTATTTATTATAATTTAATCTATTAAATAAATTCTTAAAAATATTAACAATCTTAATTAATTTAAAGTCTAGTTATTAAATAATAATACAAATTGTTTTATGACTTTAAATTTCATATTATATGTTGCATAATCCATCTTTTTAGGAAATTAGCAAAGACTTCATATTGACTTGCAATTAGATTTAGATACACATCTCTTTCTTGGATGAAAATGTTTGGTTGCATTAACATTAACTTAGTACAACAATCACTAGTCCATTATAAAAAAATGTAATCTTGGGTCAAATAAAATATTAAGTTGAATATGACATAAAGGGGGTATCAATATTATGCACATTGAACTTATCATAAAATCAAGATTATAAAGAGACAAATTGAATATTGTTCATTATAATAAAAAAAAAAATATAATGCAATATTGAAACTATCAACCTTACTCACCTTGAACAAATATATAATGAAAAATATGTCCAAAGTAAGGTAGATAAAAATGGGACTTGACACTCCATCTCATCTCTCAATCTTAACCCTTCATCTTCGCACATGTCTCTCCATGCTCACACATGTTTGAGTATGCTAACATGTAGGAATCTTGAACCTCTACCTCATCTTTCAATCTTGACTACCTCATCTTTCAATCTTGACCATTTGACTATCTTATCCATACTCTCCCACTTGCCCACATGTCTTTCCATCTCACATTCTAATGAAACCTAATTCATTGATCAAGCATCTTTCATTCTCTTCTGATACTTTTCAAGAGGCTAGAAAGTTTTCCCATGCAAGCTAATCCTAGCCCTTGATTCCATCCTTTAATCTAAGCCCTCCATTTCCCATTTTAAAATTATATTTAAGAAAGGATTACCAAAGATATTCTTTCATCAATCACATTGTAGCCACATGTCAAATTGAGTAGCATCGTAGCTAAGAGGATCCACATATCAAGTCCTTCATCATTTGGAGCATGTCACAAGTATCCAAGATGTTTGATGTTTGGTTTTATTGCACTTTCTCTTATTTTTTGCTTCTATTTTGATCTAAGTTGATTGTGTGTTTGGTTTGAGTTTGAGTTTCATTGTATGGTTTATTCATTTAACTCTCTTTTTAACTCAAATCAAACATCCACATATATGCCATGCTTGATGGGACTATTTTGAAACACTAATAATCTTTTTATATCTTCTTTTATGGATTTTTCATAGGTTTTCATGTTCGTAGATGCGTTCTAGACCCCTAATATTTTTGTCCAATGTTGTAGTGTGTGTGTGTGTCTAAGGTTTATTACCATCTTTCAATGCAAACAACACACTAAGTGGAACTAGTACCTATTGAGGGGTGCTTATTCCTATCTTGTACCGCATATGTCTATTGAGTGGAGCCTATTCCTATCTCATAGCACTTATTCCTTGGTCCATGGAGCCTATGTAAATTTCATTCATTCTTATCCTAATTTTGTTTTTTTGTAGGTTTTTGAGCTTCTAAGATTTCTCTAACTTGATTCTTTTGAATTTTTAGGATTTTCTTGATTTTTTTTGTATTGGCACTTTAACACTCTCTTGTTAGGGTTTTTGTGAATATGCTTTTGCACATTTTTATTATCATTTGGATTTAATTTTCTTGGGCCAACCTTGGTTTACCTATGTTTTATTTTTAATATCTTCCCCAACCTCTATTTTATATGGTTTGGAGTCAATTTGAGGACTAGCTTTTGTGTTTATAGGTTTATAGGCTCTCTCGATGTAGAACGTTGTGCATAGTTCTTTTGATTTTTCTATGGTTCCATTGCACTTTTTGTGGTGCCCCTACGTATCCTATATGGTTCTCATTCCTTCCTAGGAGATCTAGTCTCTCTTTTTTAATTGGTGCTTATTTTTTAACTTTATTTTTCTAGTTTTTTCTCATGTTTTATGCATCAAGTTCTTGCTAAACTTTATTTTATAGAATATTAAGTGTTTCTTGTGGGTTAACCTCCATGTTTGTAGGTTTTTGATCTCTTTGGAATAGACAACATGTTGCATGGTATGACTAATTTTTTTATGATGTTTGTGCATCTCTCATGTCATTTGTGCCTTTTTCCTAA
>VDFB02217079.1:0-17528 GCA_007258455.2 Sequoia sempervirens
TTTAAGTATCATTTGTTGACAAGTTTTATTTTTTCAAATATTTTTTGTTGTAGGTTCTATAGAAGGCGTTGCACCGATATGTAATTAAAAAATACCCTATACTTTTTTGAATGGTTTTTGTACACATAATATCTTTGGAAATTCATATCATTGACAATGTATCCTCCTCAAATGTCATACTCCAAATGAACATATGTTTCTACAATTATGTTATTATGACACACAAATTTCTATACATAGTTATTTATGGGCTGTTACAAAATCCTCTGTAAACTTTTAATGCTCTGAAATACACATTTTGTTTATTGAGATAATTTTCAATCCCAATTTTTTTAGTGTATGTTTCTTATTATGAGGTACACAAATTTCTATTTGTCAATATAGGAGCTCATTAGGTATTGCTATGTAAATTTATTTTTCCTTGTAATTATTCAAATGTATTCAAATTGAGGATCATTTTGGAAAGAATATCTAATGGTACAACATTTAGCAATTATACATTCACTTACATCCATTGAAACAAAACTAAACCAAAAATTTTCAATTAAGAAGATACTTTCACCAAATGTAATTTGTACTAAGATACTTTCAATGAAATGTAATTGGAAAATAAATATTTTTCAAATTACAGTTTTACTGTGGATTTTAGACAGGGGAAATTATATAAATCAAAACAACTTACTGTGTATAGTCCTACATATGAATCTCTTGTACCTAGATATATTGTTTGCACAAATAAAATGCTTCTATATAATTCTTTCAATCATCTTGCATTTGTTTGAAAAAAATATTGACTCAAGAATACTTCAGATGAGATCTTTTGCTTCAAACTTACAATTGCTTCAAAGTTACAATTTTCTTGAAAGGTTCTGGAGTTTTTCTTTACACCTGCCAATTGCATTTCCTTCAAAGTTTCTAAATTCTTTTCAACAAATCCATTTTCTACAAATGTTACAATAATTGTAGTTATTGTTTGATGGAGGAGTGATGTCACAAGTGCTAACAAGCAAGCAACTTAAGAGAATGAACAATAGGTGGTTGGGTGAAAGTGTCATGCTACATGCATTAAATGTTCATTTATATAATTTGCTACTGCTTCTTGTTGGGATAGTACTAAAAATGTAATTCACTTTATTTGTGCTTTGGGAAAAATAGATAAACTATATAATATTTTTGTAAATTTCTTATACACATATTTTACAGTGCTTTACAAGCAAATTTTCCTATAGTTTTCCAACTGGAAATTTTTAAATGGTTCTTTTTATTCTTACCCCTTTTTTTGGTTCTTTTTATTCTTACCCCTTTTTTTAATAATAAATGGAGGATCTTTACCTAATAAAGTTGCAGATTACATTCAAACTTTTCAAATTGTAAAATCAGCCAAATGACAATACTCGACCATAAAAGAATACAGGTTACATTTTTACTCCTGCGAGAAGGAATTGGAACTATAAAATCCTCCAAATAGCAGTATCTACCATTATATGCCTTTTTTCTATGAATTTCATATTTATGTTTCTGTTAATACAAAACATGCTTTTGTAGAACTGCAATAATCCTTACCTTCTTCTTAAACTATTATATTCTCAAATTTAAAATCATTGTCTAGCATGTACCTTGCACTATCATGCTTCCTTCAAAACACCAACAATTTCTATGTATATAAAATCTAGAGAAAACACTAGCATAAAACATTTTTATCCTCCAATTTCTATTTCCTTTACTCTTTTCAAATTAATGCTCTTCGGCGTACCCATTGCACACACAGGTGCAATTGCTAGTTTCTATCTATTCTTCATCAGGTTGATATTGTCTCTTGCTTTTGGTTGATATGAGTGTTAGTTGCATAAAAGGGTTGATCTCATCATTTTTGAACTCATATCCATGTAGCTAATTAATCATAGAGCTATGATGTTTGGCTACTTAAGAAAATAAAGAGATTTTATTTCTATATGGTTCCAAATTAATTTTTTGACCATATAAATATTAAAACAAGAATATGTTCAATGAGATTTTATTTCCTATAACTTTAACATATTTAGTACTTTAGTATTTTGAGGAAAATCCTATAACATGAAGTGTTGACCTAAAAGCCATGACTTCCATATGTTGGGGTGATATAAACATGGGGTTCAACCTATAAAATTACTAATAATTAAAATAGAGTAAAATTGAATATTTTCATTTAAAAATTTAAGAATTTAAAATGTTGCATTAGCAAGCAATTCTTTGTTTAATCCTTAATTAAAAATTCTTAAAAAATCTTATATAATATAAGATAATAGGTTGGAGTGTTTGCTAATTTATCTAACAAAAATATAAACAACATTGACAAAGATCCTATAAAATGTGAGCATAAAATTTGCTAAGTGAATCATGCAGGAGCATCCATAAGCTGAAAAATCTTGCATAAACAAAAAATATTTTATTTTATGTTTTTTTGTACTTTGAATGGCAAAGAAGGCAGTGTTTAGAGGAATAAGAGTAGGGGGTAGAAACTACAAACCCATCTTCATATCTATTCAACTCATAAACAAGTGAAACTATCCAAGTTTGTGTGTTCTCTGAAATGTAATTATTATAAAGATGCAATGGAAAAATATCTTCTTCTTTTTCCAGCCACTTGCGAGACAAAGTCTACACTCGTAAATGATCATCCTCACATAGATTTGTCATTGATGGAACATATTTCTCTTCATTCATGTCAATTTTAATTTATATCTATTCTTGACCAAGCTGATAATGTCTCTTGTTTTCAGCTAATGCAAGTGTTGGTCGCATAAATGGGTCAGTCCCATTGAACTAATGCCCATGTAGCTAATTAATCCTAGAGTTATGATGAACTAGGCTACTTAAGAAAATGAAGAAATTTTATTTCTGTATGGTTCCAAATTAATGTTTTGACCATTTAAATATTAAAACAAGATTAATATGAATGAGATTTTATTTCCCATAACATCAACATATTTGGTACTTTATTATTTGGAGCTTTTGAGGAGAATCTTATAACATGAAGTGTTGAATTGAAACCCATGACTATCATATGTGGGGGTGATATAAACATGGGGTTCAACCTATAAAATTAGCAAAAATTACAAGATAGGTATATTGAATCTTTTCATTTAAAATTTGAGAATTTGAAATGATGCATTAACAAGCAATTCTTTGTTTAGTTCTTAATTAATTTTTTTACAAATTTATATAATAATAGGTTAGAATTTTTTCAATTTATCTAACAAAAAGTATAAATAGTATTGACAATGATCCTATAAAATGTGAGCATAATATTTTCTAAGTGAATGATGCAAAAGCATATATAAGTTGAGAAAACTTATATAAATAAAAAAATATTTTATTTTATGTTTTATTTTACGTTGAAAGTGTTTATTTTTTTTCTAGTTAGATTTTTGACACAAAAGATAGTTATAGATCTCTAATCCCTTCATTTAGTTAAATCATTTGATTCCAATTAATTTCTCTAATTATTTTTCATCTTTAAAATCAGAAATAATAAGTAGACATAAAATATTCTTCCCAAGATATTTAGATAATATAAAAAAATAAAATCTAAAGAACAATTTATATTATAATGGTCTTATATCTTAAATTCATTTATTTATAAAATTTGAATTGGTTATTCATTGAACAATAATGTTTGCATGTAGCCTATGATAATGCACAAATTACTAGTGTACCTATAGATCACATTCCTTGTTTCATTTAAAAAAAATGATTTTACTTCAAAAATGGTGTTGGATAAATTTGGATGGAATGTATAAGAAAAATTGAAAAAGTGGTAAACACAAAGTGTTGGAATCCCTTGCTACTATTGTAATTAATTTCTCTTGCACCCTACTTAGCCATGGCCATTTTTCCATTAAATAATTTATAATCAACCTCTCTTGACCAATAATTAGTTTGAAGTGTAAGAATTGACAATGAATATCAACATAAGAAAATAATCCAACATGAGCATTGTTCCCTTTAGACTACATTGACAACCATTTCTTTCAATAGATTCTCCATATGCCAAAAAATAGAAGATATAATCCATATCCAATATTTTGATATAAACATGTTTCACAAATATAGGACCTTCTAAGGCTATGATAAATATGGATTCAATTCCTTTACAACAAACCATCAACGTCATGTTTGAGATAAGTTAATAGACAAATAAATTAGTAGATGTGTTATCACAAGCTTGGAGATAAGATTTAGAAAATATTACAAATCTAAATAGTCTTTTGTAAAGAGGAATGAAGATAATTTCAAGAATAAAAACAATATCCTTTTTTTCCTTTTGTATTTTCTTTCTATTTCTCTACATATATAAGCCAATAATAATGTTTTCCTTATAAATGGCTAAAAATTACACACCATCTTTAAATCTAAAGAGTTTGGCTACACATTATATAGTTCCCCTTAGCCTATTATGAGATAATTCCACCTCCTCCAATGTTTGGCTAGAAGAATGTGATCAAGTGCAAGATGCTTTAGTCATGGGAGATCATCAAGACTATCTAGAGCTTGGGATTCTCCAATGAGTTGGTTTTCCCTTGAATCAATTTTGTAACTTTGATAGTTTGCCAAACCTAAAATGGAATCACTCCTGTCAAGTTATTCTTGTTGAGATAAAGTTTTTTGAGTTGAGTGAGCATGCCGAGTTCAATAGGAATATTACCATGGAGTCTATTTTTTGACAAAGACAATTCAGTTAAATAGGACAAGTTTCCTAGGGAAGGTGGGATTGTGCCTGTGAGGTTGTTTCTATAAAGATAAAGTATTTGGAGTTGAGTGAGCATACCCAATTCAGTAGGAATACTACCATGGAGTATGTTGATTGACAAATCCAATTCGGTTAAAGAAGATAGGTTTCCTAGGGAGGGTGGGATTGTGCCTATGAGGTTGTTTCTCCAAAGATAAAGGAATTGAAGTTGAGTGAGCATACCCAATTCAGTAGGAATACTACCATGGAGTATGTTGTTTGACAACTCCAAATTGGTTAAAGAGGATAAGTTTCCTAGGGAGGGTGGGATTGTGCCTGTGAGGTTATTTCGATAAAGATAAAGTGTTTGGAGTTGAGTGAGCATACCCAATTCAGTAGGAATACTACCATGGAGTATGTTGTTTGAAAACTCCAATTTGGTTAAATAGGACAAGTTTCCTAGGGAAGGTGGGATTGTGCCTGTGAGGTTGTTTCTATAAAGATAAAGTATTTGGAGTTGAGTGAGCATACCCAATTCAGTAGGAATACTACCATGGAGTATGTTGTTTGACAAGTCCAAGTCGGTTAAAGAGGATAGGTTTGCTAGGGAGGGTGGAATTGTGCCTATGAGGTTATTTTTGGAAAGATCAAGTACCCTAAGAAAAGAGAGATTGCCAAGGAAAGGAGAGATAGGTCCAAGTAAAGACATACCAGTAAGTTTCAAAGAAAGCACGTGCTGATGGCGAGAATAGCAGACAATCCTAGTCCAATTGCAAAAGGAATGACGCGGAGACCAATGAAGCAAGGAATTGCGAGGGTCACTGGAGAGGGAACGCTTAAAAGCTAGCAGAGCTTCTTGTTCAGAAGAGGAATGGAAACAAGGCAGCGCAGGGAGAAACAAGAGTAGGAGGGCAGAAACTACCAAAGCCATCTTCATCTCTACTGAACTCAAAAACAAGTAAATGGTGTGTATGTTCTCTAAAATGTGATGATTATAAAGCTGCGAAGGCATGTGCAGTGGTCAAAAGTCTTTGCCGGCCAAGACCAGACCAGTTTACAATACAACGCCATTCACGGAGAACATCTTCATCCACGTCAATTTTAAATCACATCAGTTTTAATCTTGTTTTTGGCGGACAATGCCTGCTAATTAGTCTTCTCGCACAAGAAAAAGTGGGGAAATTAGTTTACCAATAGACAGCTGTGCTTATTAGTTTTAATAGAGTGTTTTAAAATGTAATGGGTAGCCTCATAACTCTTGCTTTGCAAGCACAATATTAGACAATAATTATTAAGAAGTAATAAAATTAAGCTGTGATTATTAGTTTTAATAGAGTGTTTTAAAATGTAATGGGTAGTTTTAAGTGGTGTTAGGTATTTATGAAGTATTTTAAATTGTTAGAATAGTTTTTTAATAATTAAGTTATAGTGTTATATATAAAAAAATTGGTTCTATTTTGAATTAAGAATTTGAATTTTAATAACAATAAAAAATAAAAAATATTTAAAATTTAAAATTATAATTAAAAATATGTTCTTGTTATAATTTATTTATGATTATTAATTAGTCATTGTATTATTTAAATATGTATTAGGCATGTCAATGCGAGTAACACAAATAGTTATAAATTGCAAATGAATTAAGTGAGATATTTTGGTTTTGTATGGTGTAATTAAATTCTTGAAGGACACATAATTTTGTATAGGATAACACAAAAATGTGTAAATCATAAGTGGAGTAGATGCAAGATTTTGGGTCATTTCAATTTATAGCTTTCTCATTGCCCTACTTTCTTGTCCAACGGTCCGAAATGAGATAACAAATGTCTTCAAGTGAACCATCTTTCTTCTATCTCGATTTCACATAAAAAGGTTGGTCCCATCATATCTTAGCTCAAGGGTTAAAGGACTTAGTTGTGTTGGTGTTTTTTTAAGAACCAATCAGATCTCACCAAATACCTATAAGGTTGTCAAACTCAATTCTTGAATACTTGAGAGATAATTGGCTAATGAATATAGTATAATTGAACCTTAATTAAAATGTTTTAAATTTTTCAAAAATATTAAATATTTTTTAAAGATTTAAATATTAATTATCCCTGGATGTCCATTATTGTAATTCATAAGTTCAAATCCTGGGATAGAGATTTGTTTGAAATATTTTTTCCATTCATACCATTTTATTGTAGGTTTGCAGCTTAGTAAGAGTATTCCACATGCTTACATGATATGTAACTTCTGATTTGTGAATCTTTTTTCAAGGTTTGTGAATAATGGATAGTAATTTCTCATTATAGTCAAAGATTTGAAGTTTGTGAGAGGCCATACATCAATATAGTTTTATGTGGTATGAATGGTGAATAGTTGATAATAAGCCCAAAACATCTCACAATAAAATATTGGTTGTGAATACAACACGAGATTGTTATCCATTAGATAAGAACAAAGGATATTAGTGATAATACCTACATGCACATTAATGCACTTCTAATTTGCATGATACTAAGATAGGATTTGTTTTGGTTGTTGCATTTCTTAAAAGATCAGATGCTCTTATCATTTTCAAATTTATGTTAATTATTCCCTTTTTCTATTAATAGATTCAAGGAATTAAGGTCTCTATTAGGGAGTCTCTTGTTCCAAAGACAAGCATATAAATACTTAGCCAATAAAAAATCAAGCTTTCTTAATCATACTAAATCGCTTATAACAACAACACTTGAGCACACACTCTTAGGTTTATTCGCACTCAGGTCTAGAAGAGCAATATTATTAACTATATGACAATGATTGCAGAAACGGAATGAAAGCAACCCAACTCAAACTAGGCACGATAACAACTATCAATGATCTCATGCCATGAGGTAAATACCCAATTACAAATACAAATTACACACAACTACTAGCAATAAATAACTCTATCTCAAAACAATGAATTGAAATTCCTTTTTATATTTTGATTCAATTAAAAACCTAACGCAACATACATAAAACTAAATAGTTGTGCTCATCACGCACCTTCTATCTCGCCCTATTACTGCCTCCAACTCTGCCTTAACTCTCCCTTTTTGTTTCTTCATTCAATTACCCAGCACCTCATAGTCCCTCTGTTAAGTAGCGCCAGTGTTTGTTCAGTGGAATAATGGCCCTTTGTCCTGTATGAGACAAATATTTATAAGTTTGTTGGAGTTTGAATATACTGGTGTAAAATAAATAATAAGATGGATTATTGCTTGCTGAAGGACATGATAGTCTCATCGTCGTTGAGTTCATCGTAGTTGAGGACATTCATAAACTCCTAAATCAACATACCCTTAGGCAGAGGATACTGTCTATGTTGGTTGATGATGCCTTGAACAAAGCCTACATGGCTTCCTCATCTCCACATCCAATTGAAATAGGCTCCTGAGTTGTCAGTCTTCATCAGCTCTCGTATTTCTAGCAGTGATGATCTCTCCCTATTGAAATGAAAGTCGATTACAATAATAGGGACCTTTTGTTAAGAACGGCAAAACAAATAACACTTTCTCCTTTGTTTACAAAAGATTCCACTATGGCAACGCACAATCTTGCTAACTGGCGGTTACTTCTTACACAATATTAGCATTTGTAACGTTTTATCCCACATAAAACCATTTCATCTTCCACATTTGTGAATTTTTAACGCTACGCAGGTTGATAAACGTCAAAATAAATGTCGTTTCAAAAATATACACGGATTATGTCATGGCACTGGAGGGCTCCTCTGCGGCATAATTAATGTCTTGAAAGACACTTAACTTTATATAGGGTGATACAAACGTGTAAATCATGAGTAGAGTAGACATGAGGTTTTGGGTCATTTCAATTTATACCTTTCTCATTGCCCTACTTTCTTGTCCAACAGACCAAAATGAAATATCAAATATCTTCAAGTGAGGCAATCTCCTAGATCTTTCTTATATATCTCAATTTCACATAAAAAGATTGGTCCCATCATATCGTAGCTCCAGGGTTAAGGGACTTAGTTGTGTTGGTATTTTTTTAAGAACCAATCAGATCTCACCAAATACCTATGAGATTTCCAAACTCAATTCTCAAATACTTGAGAGATAATTGGCCAACGAACGAGATGAAGCTATAATGCTTCTTCTCCTGCACTTCGGTCTCTACAAGACCCAAGAGGGTGATCCCAAAATGTATATCTAATAACACTTCTAAAAAAATAAGTGATAAATTGTATAACAAAGCACATATATTTCCATCAAAAGCTAAGTAGATGAAATCCTTCAAGAAATTGGCACTTCCTTAAAATAATTAAACACCTAAAGCTGAGAATTTATAATACAACACCGACCACAACAAAAGGTAGATCAATTAAATATTGTCTATGAATTTTGTTCTCAAATTTGATAACCAGAACCACATAAAATGCATACAATACTTAAGATTAGTGCCATATCTCTGGGCTAGGGTCAAAGCAAATTGAACTGTAAGGTAAATTCAATCCTAAACATCCATGATGTATGTGAGATTACTTTGCAATTCACAAATTAATCATTAGCTTTTATGACTACTTATCAGATCCAATTAACCTGCACACTAATTTATGATTTGATCAAAGCATTTTAACTGATCCCTTGAACTAGAGCTAAAACCAAAGCATACATCAAAGCGTAATGACAATGAAGATTAATGAAATGATCCTTGATCAGAGTTTTCATTAATAATTCAAATACAAAGTAAATTTGGAGAGATCATAGACTCCAAAGATTTGTATTATCATTTAGATATGCTAAGAAACCATACAATTGACGAAATTCACTAACTAGACTCAAAGCTCAAGATAATGACTTCAAAATTGTTATCTCTATGTTCACCATTTGCATAATTCAGATCCATAATTTAGCAAGAGAGCTACGGGAATGGCCCTGAATTCCCTTTTATAAGAAGAAGGGAGAAAAAACAAGCTTCAAGCTAGAAGTACACTTGTCATATTCTCATTTGACCACCATGACAAAAATTCCCTTTACAGTTATATTTACACTTTCAATTGGAGGGAAAGATTATGAGACAAAAATATTTCCACTCGTTGAAGAAGAGAGACCCGCCTTCCAAAAGGAACTTTCACATGTTATAATAGCTTTATAACTTCCTCCTTATCAACCAAAATAAACCACATACATGCCAAGTCAATAGAGAAAGAGCAAAAAAACAATAGAAAGCAAGTGACTAATTCATCTAGATCATCCCTTGTGTCATCAACCTTCCTGATAAGAAGAGAACAATATTCTACAATACCTCAACCGAAGCCTAATCTATACTATTTCCAAGCTATGTATTGTTCTTTTTCTATCCATTACTCACCAGATTCCTTATCATTAATACACAAAAACTATTCAATAAACTTCTCTATCCATGAATTATATTCATCATGAGTGGTAAATTATGTACTCAACAAAATATGCACTTTCTCATTATGCCGTGTGTACCTGGCATCAGTCAGTTCTCTAGCCTCCCTGACAAATACTTCCATCCTTGTTTCAACTCTAGCCATATTGTCAATATGGGAACTTAACATGCAGTGATCAGCTTCACTCAACATATCTTTAGCCTAAGGCAACCATCCTTCTAATTCAAATTTCCACTTGGAAAATTCCATCAACTCTCCCTTATCATCAAATATTTTTGGCATACCATGCACCTTCATGTCCCTAAAAATTTTCAATTTGTTTCCCAATTACATTTCTAACTTCTGATGGAAGGTTGTTATCTCATCAATCAAATCAATTGTTTGAAATATCTAAGGAATGTGAGTAGAGACCTCTGGATATTCATTAGCTTTAGACATTATTTCCTTAAGGATTCTCGCTCTAGTGCTTCATTATGTCCATTCACCTTGGAAGGCCTTCTAAACCTACAAATATTTAATGATCGCCTCATGAATACTCTTATAAGCTTCCCATACCTCATCACCTTTGTTGAGTAATTTAGTAACTCTATGTTTCAACACATCTTCAAAAATATCATTGGCCACTTTGATGGTTTCCAATTTTTCCTTCTTTGTGTGTTCCTTTTTTGCTTTCAAGGCTTGATTCAAATATTGAATCTTGAGAGATAACGTTTCTCTCTCTTAAATGGACAAATTTGAAGTAGAATTGGTTGGGGATTGTAAACCTCTTTGTGTAGTAGAAAACACTTTATTATGCTCATCCATCAACTTATTATATTTTTCTAGAAACTTTTAGTAGTTGGCCTTTATGATCTAAGTAGTGTCCATAGTCAACATTGTAGCGTGCATCATCAGTTGCGCAACTACAATATTTTTCATCTCTATTGCTCTCTTAACAATCACTACTCCAGTTTCCATCTCTACAGATTGTATGACATTAGGTTTTCCTATGTTAGGATCCATATACCAAACAACCAATGTATGCAGTTGGGAATCGAAACCTGAACCAAAGATTTTTTTGTTCAAAAGCTTCCTAAGAAACAAAAGTATCAAGGTCTTTTCTAACTACATCTAATGTAATGACAAATGAAATGTCACAATCAGGTAGCAAAAGGGCACCGCTTCCTTTCACTAGTGCCCTTGCCTCTTCTAATGACATATTAGCTATTTCTTGTTTTAGAAATTATCCTCTTCTTCTTTCTCAACTTCTTCTTGCAAAGAAGGGTCAGCTTTCTCCCTTGCTTCTTCAATCATTCTTTTGATGTCAACATTTTTGACATGGATGAAAAATTCCATAAATTCCTTAGACTTGATAAAAGCATCATCACATATAAAATTAGCACAATATTTTATCCTAACATCATCATCATTAGCCTCATCATATACCCATTTCATAACTCTACTAGGTGGAACCATACTATTTAATGCATCATTTCTCTCTTTAGGGAAATATTGATCCTCTTCTTGCTCCACTAGGTCGTGTTCACTGGATTCCTCTAGGAGATGAGCCTCCTCAATATTCATACTTTCTAGGTAATCCAATAATGGAGCTACAATAGGTCATTGACTAGTCTTACTTGATCTTACATGGATACTTGGAGTAAAATATTGAGTCGACTAACTCCTTGTTTGAACATCACAATTTTTTTTAATTGAGAACTTTAGCCTCAATCTCAGCTTGCTTCACCTTCTCAAAGAAACTCCTATCACTAAAATCACCAAGCATCAATTTTTCCTTTGCGAACTTGTCTACCACTTTTGAATAAGGGATGACATATAGAGGGTTATCCTTTATCATCATGTCCTCTATTGCACATATCTTTCTCCATGCATCCTTTCTTACATTGACTTCCTCATCGGTAGATAAATTACTGATTACATCCTGAAAATAGAACTGATGAGCTCTTATTCCTAATGACCTATCTCTTCTTTGAGCTGAGATTATCCCTTCGGGATCACTAAACCTATAGACATCCTAGTTCAACCTATAATTTATTAGAAGAGAACCAAACCTCTCAATGCCCTCCTTTTAGAAATTATAGCGGAAGTATATAAACTACACATCGAGATTCACAAGATAAGCTTTCTTTGGACTTCTGAAATACTCTTTATCCATGGAATCCATTCACCACATTACTTCCATAAAATCTTGCCTATCTGACACATAAATGTGAAATCTGTGAGGTGGCATTGAGGTTCAATATATCCCAATTGTGGTGCAGTTGGTATGCAGATACCAATCCCCCCAATTGAATTGGTGCTTGGTGTCTCGTTCATGTTCTAGTGGCCTTATCAACTCCTTGAAACCTTGTGAAATCATTTGGATAGGTTTCAAACCAAGCTATTCGAGCACCAAGAACTTGAAAATATTACAAAACATGTTATAATCAAAGTGTGGACAATGTGCATCCCAAAGATGTGTCCACATCTACACCAGTAATTCATTTTCATTGTCATCAAACTCTCTAAATTTTATATAATTCCTCATCAGCTTCCTGATTTTCTATAGTAATAGATGCATCAATAAAGAATAATTCCTATAGGATAGTAGACGAGTGACATCCTTCAACTTTACCAGATCCTCATGCAAGTGTTCAACAATGTAAGTGGCATAATCCCAAACCCTATTTTTATATTTGTGCTAAATATCAATTGCCAAAGTCATCAAGGCAATGTCCATCTCAATATCATACTCTTTATGCAGAACTTGACAAATAGCATAATAAGTATTCTTGAAATATTCTTCAAAATCAACAAATTCAAAAGGTTCCACCTCAGAAGCAAAAAAAGGCATACCATTGATATTTAAGTAACACCTCCTGTGAATAGGAAACACACCCTTTATGTACAAAATTTTATTCTTCTTATATTCATTGTATAGTTTTCAGAAATTAATGGGTTTGGAGGAAGATGGATTCAATTGGAAAGCCTCAATTATCTAACTTGCAAAAATCTCCAACATGGGAAAAAGATCAGGAAACCTTTTGGTTGTTTTGTCATTTGGGTCATAACATCTAGCCAATGCTAATATCAAGTCTACCTCCACAAATACATTCGGGCACGCCAATTTTCCTATGCCGCATACCCATATGTTGCAGGTAGGGTGATTGGCTTCTCTTTATTTGAAAGAATAGTAAAATAGGTCCCAACCACTTTGTGGGACCACAATATCATAGATTCCAAAAGCAACATCCTCAAAATGAGGAGTTAGAATACCCTCACCATTCTTTCTCTTCCCTACTTTCTTCTTTATTCCCACTCTAAGTCCTAAGGGGGTTCTTCCATAAACCTAGGATGATCTTTCTTAATATTCCTTTACCTTTTGGGTGTACTTGTTTCATTAGGATAAGGTTGGTCGCTATGATGTTTAGGTTTGCTAACCCATTTCTGAGTGGGTTTTCTATCAGTTTTAGCTCTAGTTCACAAAAACAATAGAAACCAAGTGACTAATTCATCCACATCATCCCTTGTGTCATCAACCTTTTCTATATGAAGAGAACAATATTCTACAATACCTCAACCAAAGCCTAAGCTGTACTATTTCTAGGCTATGTATTATTCTTCTTCTATCCATTACTCACCATATTCCTTATCATTAATGCACAAAAAATTATTCAATAAACTTCTCTAACCATGAATTGTATTCATCATGAGTGGGCCACTGTGTACTCAACAAAATATGCACTTTCTCATTATGTTGTTTGTACCTAGCATTAGTTAGTGCTATAGCCTCCCTGACAAATACTTCCATACTCGTTTCAACTCCAACCATATTGTCAATATGGAAATTCAGCATCTAGTAATCAACTTCACTCAACATATCTTTAGCCTAAGGCAACCATCAACTTTCTATGTTTCAACACATGTTCAAAAATATCATTGGCCACTTTCATGGTTTCCAATTTCACCTTCTTTGTGTGTTCCTTTTCTGCTTTTAGGGCTTGATTCAAATCTTGAATCCTGAGGAATAAGGTTTCTCTCTCTTAACTGTAAAAATCTAAAGTAGAATTGGTTGGGGATGGTAAACCTCTTTGTGCAGTAGAAAACACTCTATCATGCTAATCCATCAACGTATTGTATTTGTCTAGCAACTTCTAGTAGTTGGCCTCTGTGATCTAAGTAGTGTACAAATTCAACATTGTAGTGTGCATCGTCAGTTGTGTAACTACGGTAATTTTCATCTCTGTTGCTCTCTTGACAATCATTGCTCCAATTTCCTTCTCTAAAAATTGTATGACATAAGGTTTTCCTATGTTAGGATCCATAGACCAAACAACCAATGTATGCATTTGAGAATTGAAACCTGAACCAAAGATCTTATTGTCAAAATATTTCTTATAAATATAATCATAAGGGTCTTGTCTAACTATATCTAATGCAATGGCAGATGAAATGTTACAACCAGGTAGAAAAATGACACCACTTCCTTTCACTAGTGCCCTTTCCTCTTCTAATGACATATTAGCTATTTCTAGTTTTATTTTATCCTCTTCTTCTTTCTCAGCTTCTTCTTGCAAAGAAGGTTCAACTTTCTCCTTTCTTCAATCCTTCTTTGGATGTCAACACTTTTGACATGGATGACAAATTCCTTAAATTCCTTAGACTTGATACAAGCATCATCACACATACACTTAGAACAATCTTTTATCCTAGCATCATCATCCTCAGCCTCATCATATACCCATTTCACAACCCTACTACATGGAACCATAATGTTTAATGCATCATTTCTCTCTTCAAGGAAATCCTGATCCACTTCCTGCTCCACTGGGTCGTGTTCACCGGATTCCTCTAAGAGCTGAGCCTCCCCCAATATGCTCACTTTCTAGGTAATCCACTAATGGGGCTACAGTAGGTTGTCCACTAGTCTTACTTGATCTTACATGGATGCTTGGAGCAGAATATTGAGTCAGTTGGCTCCTTGTCTAAACATCATGATTTTCTGTAATTAGCAACTTTAGCCTCAATCTCAACTTGCTTCACCTTCTCAAAGAAACTCCTATCACTGAAATCACCAAGCATCAATTTTTCCTTTTCAAACTTGTCTTCCACTTCTGAATAAGGGATGACATATAGATGGTTATCCTTTATCATCTTGTCCTCTATTGCACATATCTTTCTCCATGCACCCTTTCTTGCATTAACTTCCTCATCGGTAGATAAATTATTGATTACGTCTTCTTGAAAATAAAATTGATGAGCTCTTTTTCCCAATTTCCTAGCTTTTCTTTGAGTTGAGATTGCCCCTTTGAGATCACTAAGCCTACAGACATCTTGGTTCAAACTATAATTTTTTAGAAGGGAACCAAACCTCTAAATTCCCTCCTTTGAAGTACAACTGAAGTATACAAACTACACATTGAGATTCACAAGAGAAGATTTCTTTGGACCTCTGAAATGGTCTTTATCCATGGCATCCATTTTCCACATTACTTTCATAAAATATTGCCTATCTGACACATAAATGGGAAATTTGTGAGGTGGCACTGAGGTTCAATATATCCTAATTGTGGTGTAGTTGGTATGTAGATACCAATCCCCCCAATTGAATTGGTGCTTGGTGTCCCATTCATGTTATAGTGGCCTTATCATCTCCTTGATACCTTGTGAAATCCTTTGCATAGGTTTCAAACCAAGTTGTTCAAGCACCAAGAACTTGAAAATATTACAAAACATGTTATAATCAGAGTGTGGACAATGTACATCTGAGATATGTATCTAGATCTGCACTAGTAATTCATTGTCATTGTCATCAAACTCTCTAAATTTTATATAATTCCTCATCAACTTCCTACTTTTCCATAGTAATTTAGATGCATCAATAAAGAATGATTCCTATAGGATAGTAGACGAGTGGCATCCTTCAACTTTACTAGATCCTCATACAAGTGTTCAAAAATGTAAGTGGCATAATCCTAAACCCTATTTTGATATTTGTGCTAAATATCAATTGCCAAAGTCATCAAGGCAATGGCCATCTTAATATCATACTCTTTATGCAAAACTTTACAAATAGCATAATAAGTATTCTTGAAATAGTCTTCAAAGTCAACACAATCAAAAGGTTTCACCTCAAAATAAATAAAAGGAACACCATTCATCTTCAAGTAACACCTCCTATGAATAGGTAGCACACCATTTCTGTACCAAATTTTATTCTTCTCATATTCATTGTATAATATGTGGAAATTAATGGGTTCAGAGGAATATGGATTCAACTAGAAAGCACCAATTATCTAACTCACAGAAATCTCCGGCATGGGAAAAATATTAGGAAACCTTTTGATTGTTTTGTCATTTGGGTCATAACATCTGGCCAATGCTAACATCAAGTCTACCTCCACAAATACATTCAGGCACACCAATTTTCCTATGTCTCATACCCATATGTTGCAATCAGGGTGATTGGCTTCTCTTCATTTGAAAGCATAGTAAAATAGGTCCCAACCACTTTGTGGAACTACAATATCATAGATTCCAAAAGAAGCATCCTCAAAATGAGGAGTTAGAATTCCCTCACCATTCCTTCTCTTCCCTACTTTCTTCTTTATTTCATGCTCTAGGTCCTAAGGGGGTTCTTCCATAAACCTAGGATAATCTTTCTTAACAGTACTTTACCTTTTGGGTGTACTTGTTTCATCAGGCTAAGGTTGGTCACTATGAGGTTTAGGTTTTCTAACCCATTTCTAAGTGGTTTTTCTATCCTTTTTATCTCTAGACCCATTAGGTTGACTCATTATTACTTAGCAATGAAACTAGGGTTTTCAAGATACTGAGAAATTACCCTAAGTAGTTTAAAACCACAAGGTTTGCAATGAAACCAAAAATTCTATCCTTCTTACCCCAAAATTTAAGAACAAAAATTCCATTTCACCTTACGTATATAAAATTATTACCTTTAAACACAATAACCCCAACCACTTATAACATTTCCAAACCACCACTTATAACATTTCCAAACACCCGATTAAAAAAAAGTGATTTAGAAGCTAGAAGATTAGGGTATATGCGGGATCATCATGTGGAAAAAATAGGCCCTTAAGTGGTAAAAAATTCAGAAAAAAATTAGAGTTAGAAACTTGAAATAAAAATTTGAATAAGTTATCTATATTATTTCAAAAATATGTAAGAATAGAATCGTAGAAAATTGAATGTAGTTTCCTAAAAAATACTAGGTTTGTTTTTTTTTGAATCTATTTGGTGAAGAATTTGAAATTTCAATGCAATATAGTACTTAAATTTTAGGGAGGAAAAATAGAGTAAAGTTAATGCGTAGAGCCACCTAACCACATTAAAATGATAATATTTTTTATAATATTTTAGACTTAAGTAGAGGGACTCATGTCGGATGTGATGCATATTTTTTGTAATTTTTTTTCCAAGTAAATA
>VDFB02217084.1:0-12917 GCA_007258455.2 Sequoia sempervirens
AATTAAAGCCAAAACAGAAAACAAACACATCAGAGCAATGAGATGAATGTCATAATCCTTGATTATTCTATTCAAAATTATGATATGTCTGTACAAAGGAGAGACATGAGCTTGAGATATAACATCATAGCTCAAATGCTAGTGCTGCTTATGAAACATCAAATCTCCATAACTTTAAAACCCATTACAGGATAACCCCAAACCTAAATTGCCTTAACATTCAAAAAGGTTCTTACAATCTGCTCTGCAACTATACCTAGACTCGACCTTCAAAATATCTGACTTGCCAACCATTATTTTTGGCCTTGAAATACTTCTTATAGAAAACAAAGGAGCAACAAGCATCGGGCCAGAAATTACACATGTCACTGGTCAATTGGACTGCTATGTGCCAATTCAAAACTATGATCAAAACCACCAAGTCCTGAAGCATCTTTTCATTGATTTCTACTCATTACACAATAGCTACAGCATTTGTTACACCTCAGAACCTATGCCCAAAGCCACCATGGAAACAAAACCATAATTAGTTATAATATAACTGTTGAGCTGTCAGTTGCCAGTAGACACTGTTTCACTCCTCTTTGGTTAAGTACTTGTCCACCCAATTCTGATATTCCTCACCCGTTGGCCAATTAAAATTCACCACTTCCTTCACCTTGGTATTGTAAGGTGTGAATTTCACCGCAACCTGGTTGGCCTCCCTCTCAAATGACTCTAAGAGCATGCTGGTATTAATTATTTTATCCATGTTGCTTACCAACAAGTCATGGTCTGAGTCATCACAAATCAATTTGATTTGTGCATTAATAACCTATTTTGCCCTATCTTGCCACTGCTGCAGTGTCTTAATATTTCCTTGTGCATCTATTACATCTGGCAGAAAAGTGGCATTCCAATCATCAAAACTCTTTACTAGTTCTCTAATTTTCCTACTCAAATCATTAGGCAGGGCCTGGAATCCCTTCAATGATTTCACAAAGATTTGAGTAGGATTTAATGACTGGGGCCTATTATTTACATCAAATATGGAAGCCTTAAACATAACATCTAAATCAATGGCCTGAGGAATCCACTTCTCGACCAGAGGTAGAACCATTTCCCGATCTTTGTTAATGTTTTGTATTCCACCCAAGAATAAAGAATATAAAGAATGTACAATTGGCAATCTAGAATCAACCTTCTCATTTAAATGCCTCAAAATAGTGTCAACCACCTCATTGTGTTTAGCCATAGTACCATCCTCACTTGCCCTTAGGGCAGCCTGTAATTCTATGATTTTATTCATCATCTGCTTTTTGGTAGAATTTGTAGAATACTCATCTTCCTCTTCGAATGGCCCTGGTGCAGGGCTATTAGCAGGTGTATAAATTGGGGATCTAGGAGTAGAAATGATTGGGATAATAGGAGGCAATGACTCCGAAGTATTAGGTAATTCTCTGATAGCAGAGGCACTGGAGGATTCTCCCACTTGCCGGTATCTCAATCTATCTACTTTAGACTGCAGCTCAACATTTTTATGTTTCATTCTAATATACTCCCCAATTATTGCATTGTACTTTTCTATTAGGCTTTTTCTTTTCATCTTCATCTCTTTCAGCTGTCTTCTGGGCCAATTTGGCCACATTCAGTGTCAGGCTTGTGGCTTATGTTTTTTAGGTTTCAGAAGCTCTCTTGATAATGATCCCGCCCCTTAGACTTGGGCTAATATCAGCCACATTTGGTTTTCTACCTTGAGGTACCAATGCCCATATGGCTAAAGTTTCATATTCCTCACTAAAAGTAGAGTCTTGTAGAGCTGCCTTGACTTCTTCTTCATTGTTTTGTATAGGATGCTTAGACTGCATAATAGCATTGAATGCTACATCATTAGCTATGTCCCATTCAGTGAGGAGTAAGACACTAGCCTGAGATACAAGTTTCCTTCTTTCATCAGGAGTGATGCTTTTGAATTGCTCCATTAATTCAGCTTTGACTTCATCATCATTCTCTTAGTCAGACCTATCAGGTCTTGATTCCCTTCTGGTCTTGCATTTATCTTGATATTCTTCAAGTTTCATCCTCCAGATCAACTGCAAGAACACAAGAGTTTTAAAGAAGGCATCATCATCCAATAATGCCTTGCAAGCCACCATCCTAGCATCCTGTACACACTGCTCCTTTATATCCATATTAGTTAGCACCAATTGTGTTGATATAGGAGGGGAGGGGATACCAACCTGCATGTCCTAATTAGTTATGATTATTTCATCCACTAGAGCCTCTTGTGACTCCTCAAATCTTCACCTCTTTAGCCTTGGATCTGATGGCAGCTCTACAGGGTCATTTCTAGGTAGTGAATCTAGATCCACAATCTTTATCCCCACAGGTTTCCTAATCCCATGACCCAGTTGTGATGATGTTTTCATTATTTGTTTCCCTTTTTTATCTCCTCCTTCTTCATCACTGCTATCATCTATCTTCCTCCTGTATAGAGGCCTGTCCACTGGTGGCTAATAGGTCAACCTTGTTTCTTCAGGCCTCACCTCTAATCCCTAAATTCCCCATTCTAGTTCCAAGTTTATTTTCTTGGTTCTCAGGGTGCTCATGATTTCTTTAAAATTATTCATCAAGAAATCAATTCTTTTATGAAATGGAGTGAACTCCATCAGTGGATCATATTTTGGATTCATTTTATGCACCATGGCCAACATTTTCTCATAAGCAATCCACTTCTCTTTATTTAATTCCTGCTGGCTCAAATTGAACTCATTTATAATCAAATCCTTAGGAAAATTGAAAACATGAGCAAACTTTCCACCCTTAATTCTTTGCCTAAATAGGGCAAAGAATCCCTCAGGGTCATGATGTCTCTTAGATCCACTCTTCAAATGTTAGTCATCAAAATATTTGTCAAAGTGAACCCATCCTCCCTTGGAAAAAATAAAGTCTGAAACAACAGTATAATCAGGGAACAAAGTCTCTTTTCCTTTTCATGTCAAATTATCTTTGTAAATAGGGAAAAATTCAAATTTAATGTTGAAAACAACAAATTAACTAAACCCTATCGAGCACCATGAAGCACAAACTAGAATGAAAATGCAAATAAACAAAGGAAATGCAAAGCAATTTTCAAACTAGACTTGATTGACCTCCATGGCTCTTCTCCACCTACATGAGAATGCAAGATTTTGAAGGTTGATTATTGGATGAATGTTGGTTGCTCAATTCAATAGCATAACATTGACATGGGGATGATAGATGAATGACAATAGATAGAAATGGATGAAAGACTCAAGAATGATTTTGACAGCATAAAGATACTTGAAGAATCAACCCCCCTAATGGCTTAAGAGAGAGTTTATTTATAGGAAATGTCTGATTTGGATTGACGGTTGAGATTGGATGTCAATAAGATGTCTAAATCAATGGCCAAAATTGAAAGTTGTAGTATGGACTAGGGTTAGGTCAAAATTAGGGAAATGACAAGAAATTAATGGCTAAGATTGAATTATAAGATAATTCAATCAAGGGCTGAAATTAAATGAGATGTCAAGAGATAAGATTTGATGTGGAAGATAAGATTAGCATGGACAAAGAGGTAATAGGAGAAATTAAATAATTAAAATTATTTAATCTAGGTGACCAATGAATAACTAAATAATTAAAATAATTATTTAATTATAGAAGAATATGACAAAAGTAATTATTTTAAATTAAATAATGATTTAATTCAAAATTTAAGAGAGTGGACCAAATTAAATAAATAAAATTTATTTAATTTATGAGAGAAGAGGCTAATGAATAATTATTTAATTATAGTGGATAGTGGAAAAAAATTAAATAAATAAGAATTTATTTAATTTTAGAAGGAAGACTTAATTAGTGACGTAATTAAATAAATAAAATTTATTTAATTAATCAAGCAAGAAATAAAAGTAGGAATGAATTAATTAAATAATTAAAAATTATTTAATTAGCAAAGACAAAAGGGGAAATGATAGAGAATTTAGAAATCGCAAGCCTAGGACAATTTTTAGTGTCTACATTTTGCCCCTCTTTGAGATGATGTTCGAGATAATGAAATTTATGTCGAGTAATATCATTTCAAAGATGCTAAGGTATGGATAGAGGAAAATTTCTGATGATAGAAAAATAGGATGATGATCGAGGACAATTTTTAGTGTCTACAATCTTCATGAATACAATCTAGTTGCCACATGACCTTTGCAAATCCCATTCTTGATGGTACATTATATGGGAGAATATGAGGAGCTCCCTGGAAACCATAAACCCTTAGGACAGTGCTTACAAGGTATAGAATGATGTCACCCCAATTATGACACACCTTCAAATCAAGCTTCCTCACTTTGGGTCAGAGGAAGTTATGCAAATCCTCAGGAATCCTTGGCACATTCACCATCAGTCTAGCTTTGAGCGTCGAAGCAAAGCAGTTATCAAACTGCACAAAACTGGCATCTCCCTGGTTGTAAGACAAGTCTGCACTCCAAGCCTACACTGGTAATTTTTCTCCATTCATCTCCTACCTCAACTCCATTTTGTCTAAGAAGAAATCAGCATTCTTGTACAAGAATGCATGCATTAATAAGGAGTACCAGTCTCCCCCACATACAAGTTTAGCAAACCCTCATGTATCTTTTCAGCAAGGAAAGAAGCATAGTCATACACTACAGAAAAGTTAGGATGTTGAATTTGAGCCCCCATAAACATATAAGCAATGGGCATCACAGTATTAGGGCTCAAACCTAAAATTTGGAAAAGTGAATAAAAATTTTCCAAGAAATGATCAGCAAAACAACTCAGCCTGATGTGAATTGTTGAACTACCCACCCTGGCTAGATGAGGAGGAAGCAACTTTAATCTAAAAAGAGGTTGTACCTTGGCATATTCCTACTTAATTTCATAAGGTCTATCCGGACCAAGAATGAGCTGTATTCACTTAAATCAAAAACCTTCTGAATCTCATTTGCATTTATATTCAGTAAAACCCTGCCATCATTATCCCTGATAATCCTTGAGACGAGATGATATCATGCAGCCACTGCCCTGAGTAGGTCAACATCAAGAAATACATTTGGCACCACAAGTTTTCCCATATCATATCTCCAACTATTTGAAAAAGGATGAGACATATTTCGCTGCCCATACCATCTCCTAAACATTTCCAAGCCCGTCATTTTAACCCTAGCATCCACAATGTTATAGGTTCTATATCTTAATCCCTCACCTAAGGCTGTCCCATTTAATAAGATCAAACCCCTCTTCTTGTCATTTGTTGACAAAGGGAATTGGTCAAGGAAATCATCATATAGAATCCTTTGCAAATAATCAATAAGGCTAGAATGTTGCTTTAGTGGTGCCATTTCAAATAACCAAGGCTTCTCCTAAGATCAAATTTGTGAACAAACTAGGGCTACCCAAAACGAAATTATAGTAGAATTTTGCAATTTCCCACAATTCAAAAGAACTAGTAACCCTAGAACCTTAATCTAGAAAACCATTGACCAACACAAAACAACCCTCCACAAGAATCACATTCAAATAGAAACAGTGATAAAGAAAGTAACTCACGGGATTTCGCGCCCTGCAGAAAATCAAACCCTGTTGTAATTGCTTTGAAAAAACTCTTATCTTTGGCTCTGGACTGCTTCGAAAACACTTGAATTCCCTTGTGGTGAAGATAGCCTAAAATTAAATACTTAGAATTTATGAGAAATGGCCAGAAGATGTCTCGTCTGCCATTAAAGCTTACTTGCACGCCGCGCCAATGGCGTCAATTATATTTGATGCAAATTTAAATCTTCGCTGTCGATCTCTTATTTCTATTAGATTATCGAACGGTCACCTTCAAAGAAGCTAACAACATCTCCACATCATTATCAAGGACCCACCATAATATGTAGAGCCAAAATAATACACGTGGCACCCACCCGCGATATCACGATCATTAAACTCCCTTCAGTTTAGGATCACGCGATAGCGGGCAACCGTTGATTCCCTTCATCGGTGATCACGATCATACATAATAGGGAGCAACATCAATACCTATCCGTCGAGCAGCTTTTTTCACCAAGGTTAAAACATCGCCGTTGACCATGAGCACATGCATCTTACATGTGGTTTAGTAACCCACTCCATAATGTACTAAAGTCTGATACACATATTAAACACTTTTTTTTTTACTCTTTTCAGCATCGGCAAACTGGGACATGTGGCACCCGCCCGCGATATCGTGATCACCAAACAGCCAATGGTGGTGTCATCATGAGATCACGGGGAATGGTCAAAATCAACTGTAGGGAAATCGACGGTCATCAAAATAACCCCTACAAAACATTAAAAATACTTAGAAGAAAATAAGGGGAAAGGGACACTGCCTAGGGAAATGACAGTCGATGACTCAATGTTGTTTTAAAAGTGTGAGGCACGGACCAACCCAGACTTTAATAAATAAAAGGGGCAGGCAAAATATTTAGCATTTTTATTAAAAAGGGGCCTGGCCTAGACGATTCAATGGGACATAAGTTGTTTTTAGAACCCATCCTCTAAAGGTAACGATAGAAAAAACCCAACCCAAAGATAGAACACCAAGGTTTAATGGAAGCAAAGCAAAATTCCAGCCCCAGGTACCTTCTGCATAATCAAGACAAACTAGTAACAAAAGGAAACCAAGGACTTAAATTTGAGGCTCCATTAGATCAAATTATTAAACTACACGAGAAATAAATGAAAATAGTAAATGCATATGTATGTGTATTTGTAAATGTAGGTGTAAAATAGATAAGAATAATGAAAATTATAAAAGAATACAAGGAAAGGTCTCCTCCCTTCTTGGTAGTGATAACCTCCTCCACACACAACCCTTAAAAATTATGAATAGAGGAATATAATCTTTGAAGAACTCAAAGTTGATTCTCTCCTACTAATGCAATTAGTCATTTTATCCTTACAAACATTTATAGTGATTACTAGAGGCACATAGACCAATTCTTCATAATAGAAGAATTTGATCATACTTTTCCAATGATGGCATTATGAGAAAACCTTAGGTTAAATGAATAATTTCTAGCTAAGTTCTTTAAATCATGTCCAACTGTATAAGAGACCAGTTGTTATGAGTACGGATACCATGGAGAAAGGATAGTCTTTTGGCTCTTTCATCAATCATCCTACCTTAAAATTGTTAATGATATAGCAGCTTCAGTCGTTCCTTCCAGCTCAGCTCTATCGTGGGGACATAAATTAAATGATAGCCGTTGGCTATTTAATTTATATTTATTGTTTTGTATTATCTTCATATAGTATGGCCGACATGAGAAGATTCGAATTCATCTTAGAAGACATTTAATATTTGTATATTAATTGAGGCCGACTTCCATATATGAAGAGACGCGATTTCACTTCTGGCCGACATCATTTATGAATTGCAATTGTGTTTATTCTGGCCGACCTCATGATATGAAGAGGTGCGACCTCTCTAAGTTGTATATATTCAAGATCATCCGTCCTTTGCACATCCATCAAGCAAGTTCATTTTCTCTCCTTCATTCAAGTGCGAATTTCTCCAAGCGCAGATTGCGAATTTCTGTAAGTGCAGATTTAGGTATCAAGGGAGGGCAGATTATTATCTATTGTGCATCTAGTGTAGGTGTTGAATATTGGCCTTGTGATTGGCCTCATTGTAAAGAGAATTGTTGCCATTATTTATATATAAAAGAGAGATCTTTGTTGCTGGGTTTTTCTCCCTCAAGAGGAGGGTTTTCCCAGGGTATCTGCTGTGTTATTGTGTCTGATTTTGAATTAATTTTCTGTGCATTTCAATCTGATCATGCAATTTAACATGGTATCAGAGCGGGTTGATGCAAGATCTGATCAAATAAGCAGACTTAAAGTGATAAGCCAATAAAAATTGTCTTTAAAATGTTGGCAGTCAATAGGAGGCGATGTTATTCACATTGCAGTATGAAGCCATGAGGAGACTTCATTCAAACTGAAGAAAATTTAAGTGTTGATTCATCGACATCATCTGGAGGTAGCAGCGACACTTCTCGGACCTGGGGATCATCTTGGCTACAACCGGATGTGGATTTTAATGATCAGATTTGGTTAAGTAGTTTTCCTTAAGTCGCTATCCTCCATTCAAGTACTTCTAGAATCTTGTTGAGATCGTGCATTCCCAAGGTATGTTCCTTTGGCATCTAAAGATGTTAACATTGTTGTTCAGACTTTACGGATACAGTTGTATGTATGTGCGAATTTTGTCAGATGTTCTGTCGATGTTTTGTCAATGTCTGAAATGCACCGTTATCTAAATAAATATATACGGGAATAATAGAGCTCGGCTTGGTGCGCTCTCACTCTGGCGTCACGTCTCTTACCTCTTGGATTGACTGTCATCTGCTCTTATCCTCTCAATGGTTGCCATAATATCTCTCTAGTTTGGGTTATGTTCAGATGCGAAATTGAGAGATGTTCGCCAGAAATAAAATCTCTTAAACTTTTATTGTCGTTTTGTTTCTAGCATCATTGGTGCCGATACTGCACGGAAGGAAGCGATTTGTTCAGGCTCGGGCAGACAACATTCCTCATTGTTTCACTGGAAGGTGAAGCATATAAGATTGCCCTGTTTCTGTGTGTGTGACATCTTGTGATCTCGTGGTAACAAAGTATTATGCGATCTGTATGGTCTTCGATATCTAGTATTCGGATCTGGGATCTATCATTCACTGGAAGGAAGATTAACGACCTGGTTATTGGCGTCTTCTCCTCCTCGCGTCTATCATTTCGTTCTGTAGGAGTTATCAAGCATCCTGCTCAATTGGGAGTGTTGTGAAGGAATGAACCTGTATCTGTTTCTTCGTCATTTCATCATTATGCAACAATTTGGAGTCAAGGAAATCATGGCTGATTGAGATATCTGTGGTCGTTACTTTCATTGGTGAGGAAGTACTCAAGGTCCCAAGCACTGACATGACTGATTTAGGGCGCCTCTTGGGATGTTCTGTCAGATTATATTTCTAAGTCTTGGGTATCTTAGCAGCAACCAACCTCACACTATGATGACATGATCTGGAGAACTATGGAGATGTTTAAAAGTATAAGTTCAGGCAGGGGTCATTACAGTGTAACTCACCATGATGGACATAAATGGATTTTACGACCTTGCAGTCAGGAGCTCAACTAGTCGATGTTTGAGTTCAATAGCTGCAACTAAATGAATTAATCGAGTCTGGGTGATGCTAGTAAGCATGTTGCATAATTTGGTGGATTGCAGCTACATCGTAAATTTGAACAGTCATAGGCCATGTTCAAATTTAACCTTGCCATGGGCCTGTGTTCAAGTCGTGAAGGTTGTGGATTGAGCACAAGAGCAACATACTGTGTTCAGTAATTGCATCCATCAGAATATTAAAGAGATAAGTATTCCTTGTTTTGTTTCCAGGCTGAATTTCAGTTACTTCATTTAGTTGGATCTTGTAATTAGTAAAGAGAGATAGTGGTTTCTCTTGAATTGTGTTCACTAATGTAAGATCCTTTGAAGACTTCATTTATTGCTAGTCTTTTCATGTTGGTTGTGAAGATTTCTAAGTGTGACTCTGAAATAAAAAGAGAATTGAAAGTTCGATGGTGATTGGTCACATCGATATCATTCTCTAGATGCATGATCTGTGAAAGAGCCTTGAACTCTTGGAGAGAGTTGGTTCTACATGCTAACCGCATAATGCATTCAAGAAATCTGTAGTTGTGCAAATTGTTTTTTTTTGTGTTGAGCTCAACACTCTCGAGAGGAACAAAAGATGGAAGAAAGAGTAAAGATAAGTTTCCTTATCCCTTCATTCTGATTTTTTTGATACATTTCTCTTTTATGTTGATTTATTTATTCATGTTTAATATTGTGCATAAATTCTTATGTGTCCATGCTATAACCTGAGATAGTAAACCTTGTATGATTCTAGTCTTGATATTTCTTTGGATAGTCATAAACTATTAGTAATCTCTCTCTAAATGCTTTGTGAACAGCTAGAAGCAGGAAAGTGATTGCTTAGCGATGAAAAGATTGAGGCATCTTATGAGGAAGTTATGCCAACCAAAGAAATGATCAAGCACAAAGTCACAACTTGCAGCCATGGGACTGAGTTGGTGGCTAGAGGGAGTTCACTTCCAGAAGTCTCCTTTGCATGTTCTAAAGCAGGGATCAAGAGGGAGTTTTGTAACTTACTGAGAAGAAGTGAAGATTACTGTATTGCAAAGCTAGGTGCTAAATCCTTAGAAGATCCCTTCAGCTGTTGAGATCAGAATTGCTCAAGACTATCATCTGGATTTGTCATTGGTAGCTCTGCAAACCTATTCAGAATAGTGAGATTTGGAATGAGGTCAAAGAGGACTATCTTGAACTCTCTACAGTACCAGAGGTATGTGCTGGAAGACATTATCTAAGTCAAAACATTGTAGGCAATCTTGGACGATGAGGTCAGAAGGTTGATGCAAGTACTCAAAGATTCAGAGTGAGCCTACTGAACCTATAGAAGATGGTTGTGTTGCAGATCAGAAGGGCACCTCTAGCGGTTGCTTCAGTTTGAGTTCCGCTATGATTTCCTGATGTAACAGGAAACAATCATCTGTAGCATTGAGTACAACAGAGGCTAAGTACATTGCAACTTGCATGGCAACTCGGGAAGCAGTGTGGCTTCGTAAGCTCCTTGCAGGATTGTTTGGACAATCAATGGAGCCTACTATTATTCATTGTGATAATCAGAGTTGTGTGAAGCTTTCTGTCAATCCTGTGTTTCATGACAGATCCAAGCATGTTGAGATCAAGTACCACTATATCAGAGACATGGTGCTGCGGAAACATCAGTTGAGAATTACATTAGCGATGGTGACGGATATTCTCACCAAGCCTCTTGCCAGGATAAAGTTTGTATACTTCCGAGATAAGCTTGGTATGGTGGAGAATCCAGCCTTGACTGAGTATGAGTCTCAGTATCAGTGAGCCTTCTTAATGCATTTTCTTCTGTGACGGAAGAATTTGAGGTGAAAGCCCTTGTTTCCACCCTCTGAGCTGAGTCATGGTGGATGTCATGTGTGCGACTCCATGACATATGTTGTACTTGTGTTTCACCCTCTGAGAGAGTCATGGTGAAAGTCACATTGAGGTGACAACATCAAGTGATGAACACTTGTACTTACTATTGCATTTTCTTACTGTGACGGAAGAATTTAGGTGAAAGCCCTTGTTTCCACCCTCTGAGCTGAGTCATGGTGGATGTCATGTGTGTGACTCCATGACAACATCGTGAGAGTCGTGATGATCTTCTTGTACTTGTGTTTCACCCTCTGGGAGAGCCATGGTGAAAGTCACGTTGAGGTGACAACATCACGCAAGTGATGAACACTAGTACTTACCATTTGATGGTTGATATCGAGACGATATCTAATATCACGTTGAGGTGATATTCCTCTCTCTTTATATCTGATTGCAGGCAATGATGGCAGATGGACCTCATATGGAGATGTTTCGTATTATGCAGCTGGAAGTTCTCTCCCTAGCTGAGAGGGAGTGTTAATGATATAGCAGCTTCAGTCGTTCCTTCCAGCTCAGCTCTATCGTGGGGACATAAATTAAATGATAGCCGTTGGCTATTTAATTTATATTTATTGTTTTGTATTATTTTCATATAGTATGGCCGACATGAGAAGATTCGAATTCATCTTAGAAGACATTTAATATTTGTATTTTAATTGAGGCCGACTTCCATATATGAAGAGACGCAATTTCACTTTTGGCCGACATCATTTATGAATTGCAATTGTGTTTATTCTGGCCGACCTCATGATATGAAGAGGTGCGACCTCTCTAAGTTGTATATATTCAAGATCATCCGTCCTTTGCACATCCATCAAGCAAGTTCATTTTCTCTCCTTCATTCAAGTGTGAATTTCTCCAAGAGCAGATTGCGAATTTCTGTAAGTGCAGATTTAGGTATCAAGGGAGGGCAGATTATTATCTATTGTGCATCTAGTGTAGGTGTTGAATATTGGCCTTGTGATTGGCCTCATTGTAAAGAGAATTGTTGCCATTATTTATATATAAAAGAGAGATCTTTGTTGCTGGGTTTTTCTCCCTCAAGAGGAGGGTTTTCCCAGGGTATCTGCTGTGTTATTGTGTCTGATTTTGAATTAATTTTCTGTGCATTTCAATCTGATCATGCAATTTAACAAAAACATACCAAAAATCTCTTAGCAATTAGACATAGGAAGATTTAATATGACTTAAAAAAAAATTATTGCCAAAGTGTAAACTTATGATAACTTAACCGGGCCTAGTACACACTCCCTCCCCGTTAACCACTTAGACATATGGAAGTAAATGTTAATTTTCTATTTTTAGTCATGCAGGTGTCCAATAAACCACTTGGTGGTGTTTCCTTCAAGTTTATTTACTTGAATGAAGAGAAAAATTTATTTGATTACAATTAGAGAATACATTTGAGGCCTTGGTTGTGTAACTGGTGGACCATAGTCACATTTAATACTTGTTACAAAGTTTGGGAGTTAAAACATTAAGTAGATTTGATTTGTGATGGACACATTTGGATAGTAGTAATAATAACTTGTAATCTATCAAGACTTGATTACTTATAACCTATGAAATTCTGGCGAGTGAAATGATAGATTAATCATAATGTCACCTTGGGATCACATCACCATGAAAAGAACTATTTAACATCCTTATGAGTCTTGGTACCACCAAATAGGTATTTGTCAAATTTTTCTTCCTCGAGTGAGGGATATTCAAGAAGAGAAGAGGAAGGCGAGACATGTAGTAGGTATAAAAGAGTGAGATCAACTAGAGGGAAAAATATTAGAAGAAAATTTCGTAAACGCATCAAATTTTTACTTATTGAAGTGGGGTC
>VDFB02217086.1:0-10969 GCA_007258455.2 Sequoia sempervirens
CTGGAAGACTACCATTAGTTAACGAAAACCCTAAATGAAACTCCAAGTGTGTAAAGCTAATCTCAAAATAGATATGCATGAGACAAGACAGCGAGTTAACTTGAGAAAGTAACGCCAAGTTAACTCCTGTGTATAAAGTCTACTAATTGTGATCTCGAGCAAGCAATCCCTCAACGAGATTGTTAACTGCATTAGCATCTGAATGTCAGCAACTTGAGCAATCTTTGAACACTCAAACTAGCATTTCACTGACTCATAACTTTGGCGGCTCCATAACTGAAGTGATGGCGACTACCTCCTCTGTAGCTTGATGCTTCTAACACTTTTGCATGACGAAACTGCGAGATTTGACTGCGCACACTCTGGTTGTGAGAAATACAAACAAACTTGTTGCACAAGCAAAAATCCAATAGTATCAACCCTCTAAACCGGCTTTGGAAGACAATCGTCCATACGAGGCATGCAACCATATGGATTTGAATGACTACACCTGTCAACCCTTTGAATGCGCTTGATACAAATCGGTCTCAGCTTTCCTGATGAAATCATGAATTAAGACCGATTTGGTCTTGAATTCAGTCTACGTGAACTGCACTTTGAAAAACTCGCCTGTTGACTGTGAACACAGCTGTATTTTGACAAGATTTCTGAGTGACCGGGTGATGCTGAGACTGAACTGAGACATCCATCGCGAAGCCTGCTGAGCAAAGAAGAAATGTCTGCTGGGAGATAACACTACAAAATCCATCGTTTGACACCCTAAAAAATTAGGCGCCCTTGATTAAATTCATTTACAGGTTCCAGACTTAAACCATTTTCTTAAACTGCCATCTGACACTTCAAACCAAAGAAGCATAAATCTGCGATTAAACCCGATTAATCGCGATTTTTAATAAATCTGCAGGCTGGACGATTTTTTCCCCGATTTTTTGAAAAAAACGTTGACTTAAGTCAACGATTTTTTGCAGGTTTTAAACGTGTTTAAAACGCGTTTTAATCTGGAGAAACCCCCGTTTTAAACCTGCCGACGACCTAACATTAGATTCACGCGGACATAAAAAGCCCTAAAAGTTGCCCGAAATTTGTATGTTGCTGGAAAACGCGGACTGGAACAGAAAACGCGATGGACAGAGGCCGACTGGAACAAAAAACGCGACGGAGATCAGACAAGAATCGACGCCCTTTCTTCCTGCACGACATTTCTTCTTCAAAGTTCACACGCACGGGAGGTAGGCCTGAATTTTTATGCATTTTTACGCATTTTTCATGCATTTTCACGAATTTTTCATGCATTTTCACGAATTTTTCACGAATTTTTTCCCTAAATCTTTAGAACTTTGAATAAAATTATAAATAATTTAATTTAGTATTGTTTAGGGTTTTGAGTTAGATTTTGAATAACTGTATTTTTTTAATTTACTATAATTTTTTATATACAGTTTAATTTTTTTTAGTATAATATTTAATATGGAATTTGAAAATTAAAAAAAAATACTAATAATATTATATAGTATAATACTAAAAAATACTGTATTATTTTTAAATAAGTTTATTTATTTATTTTAATTTTTTATTATTATTTACTATTTAAATTTTAAAATTTTAAATAATATTGCTTTATTTTTATTTTAAAATTATTGTATAAAATATAATTTTAAAATGCAATTATTATTTTATAACGATGATGAATTTGAATATTGTATTGCCACTGAAGATGTAGATATCTTGGAGGAGGCCAGCGTGCCTGATGATCTACTTGAAGAAGCTCGGCGGGCAACCGGTCACCTAACAGCTTCAACATCGGGAGCAGGAGCGTCTGCCCTATAGCACGTCATTTGCTACAATTGAATTTTTTGGAACTTTGTACTTAGTTTATAGGTTTACTTTGTACAAAGTCACAAACTATATTGTAATAGACATTTTGACAACTGTCACAATCTGATATTTATGCAGTTGTAGTATGTTTTGTGCAATGTAATCAGACTAATCACTGATCAGCGATATGAGTATAAGCAAAGAAAATCTATTTTCTATAATTCATGGATTGAACTCTATATTTTATTTGCTCTCAATGTCTGTATGCTATGGAAATGCCATTAAATTTTAAAAAAAATTACTTTCTGAATGTTTTTCTTCAATTTGCGGTTTTTGTATGTCAGATTTTTTTCGATTTTTTCGGTTGTTCGATTTTTCAAAATCCTTACGAACTTTTAGTTTCTTGATTTATTCTAAGCGATTTGGCAACGCTGTAAGCTGGCGAATAGCGGCGTGAGCAGTGAACCTGGCCGACTGAGGAAACCAAGTTCCTTTGCATGCACAGGGGCGATGCATCCAGCGGATATACACCTGACGGTAAAATTGCATTAAGGGCCTAAAAAACAAAAGCGCCCCTGGCCTTTAGTTGCACTGATAGTGTTTTGATGAAAGTTGAACTTTCAACCAAGTACCCTACTTCGACCTCTGATATCTGGAGCTGGGATAACCCGATTCGAGCCACTTTTGCTTTAACGGATAGCCAGAAAGATTAAGAAGAGAAGTCTCTAGAGGCGACGAAGCAAGAAAACTGCTTCTAAGACCTCAAATAGAAGGGCGCCCATCCCAAGATAGAATAAACGACCAACACAGCCATTTCGTGAGTTATCTTCACTTTTCAACACTTCGCCAAAGACCTCGCATGTACGAGCGATTGCCAAATCCTGGAAGCTGATGGCTGGGCTCGTTGGATAATTACGCTTGAATCTCGTGAAGACTTCGAAAGCGAACGACCTCATCTGACAGGCCTAAAGGCTAGGCGCCTTTGGACTGTAGAAATACAATGAAAATTTTATGTTGGTCCGCCCGTGAAATTACGTGCTTGGTAGAACCTCTGCCACAACCACTCGGAATGTCGGATCGACAAGCAACTTGGTGCGTTGCGGAGCTGGACTAGCGTAGTACTGATGTCAGGAAGACTTCACCTGCAAATTTGACCATCTCAAGGGTCATTTTAACTAGCGCCCCTGAGCTATAGTTGCACTGGAAATGCAATGAGGAAGCTCTGAGACGTGAAAACTCTATTATAAGCTCATCTTCAAACGTCGGTTGGCAGAGCTCTGGGACTCAGACGACTGTGTTTGATAATTCGTTGGACGAGTAGACTAGTCATGAAGAGATTGACTGCATCAGTCATCAAAAAAACCAAAATCCAAACCTCCTTTAAGAAGGGCGCCCTCAAGCTACAGGCGTGCTTTTGCTGAAAAAGGACAAGTTTCTACAATGTGAAACTTTGGAAATTTCAACTTCTGTCGCCATTTTCCGGAGTTACGGGTCTCGGAAAGCTTCGCTGGATAGCTCATCGGATAGCCAGACCAATTCTGAAGAGTTTGACTATATTTATGAGTATTTTCAACAAGATCTTGACCTTCAAAAAGAAGGGTTCCCCTGGGCTACAGTTGCGCTTTCTTGCTTTTCTCTGAGAAATCTTCATAATTTAATCACTAAAAACTCCGTCTTGACCACTAAAATGATCATGCGAAAGCATAGTTGTTGTCGTGAAACGCTTCTTCATCGTGAAATGCTCCGTTCTGAATCTCTGATTCAAGTTATGATCAATGAAACTTCCTTTGACTAACAAACTATTGACAAAACTCCATGCTTGATATTGCCCAAAAACTATACTTGACAAACTATTGACAAAACTCCATTCGAGTCAAGGTGGCTGATGGGTACACCCTCAAATGTGACAGAAAGATTACTGATCTTCCGATGCGGTTGAACAACTATGAGTTCAAGACTGAATTCTATGTTGTTAATATGGGAGATACTGATGTGGTGTTAGGGATGGCATGGCTTCACGATTTGGGTGAGTTCACACTCAATCTACGAGACATGGAGATGAAGTTCAAGGTTAATGGGAAACCTCATGTCATCAAAGCCATTAGAGACAGTAATCTGAGGATGGTTTCGTACAGGCAGATGGAGAGACTCATTCTTCATGATATGGTTGATTGGGCTGCAGAGTGTATGTTATTGCCAGCACAACAGGAGCAGCAGAAGGTGAGTACCATCCAGACATTTAGATACTGAGGACTAAACACTCCAAAGTGTTTAGCGACATTCCACCTGGTAGACCTCTAGACAGAGGCACTGAGCATATTATCGAGTTGGAGGAGGGCGCAAAGCTCATTATGATTACACCCTACAAGCATCCGAAATGACTCAAGGATGAGATAGAGAAGACTATCAATGAGTTATTGGCTATGGGGCATATTAGACCTAGCAAGTCACCTTTTGCTTCATCGGTTGTATTGGTGAAGAAGAAGGATGGATCACTTCGGATGTGCATAGACTACCGCCAGCTCAATAAGAGGACAATTAAGAACAGGTACCCAATACCACGCATCGATGAGTTGATTGATGAGTTGCACGGTGCTATCTTCTTTATGAAGATTGACTTGAGATCCGGGTACCACCAAATTCAGATGAGGGAGCAGGACATTGAGAAAACCGCTTTCAGGTGCCATTGCGATCACTTCGAGTTCTTGGTTATGCCTTTCGGTCTAACCAATGCACCTGCCACCTTTCAGGCTACCATGAACAGGGTCTTCAGTTCTCCGCTGCGGAGATTTGTATTGGTCTTCTTTGATGACATTCTGGTGTACAGTAGGTCATGGGAAGAGCATTTAGCTCACTTGGACACAGTTTTGGGTATCTTGGCCGAGGAGTCCTTTTATGCCAAGGAATCCAAGTGTGAGCTAGGCATGGCGGAATTGTTGTATTTGGGGCACATCATCAGTGCCAAGGGAGTTAGTATGGACCCTGAAAAGGTCCGGGCTATAGTTGAGTGGCCAGTACCTGAGAACCTTACGCAACTCAGAGGATTCATTGGGTTGTGTGCTTTTTACAGGAGATTTGTTAGTGGGTTCTCATGCCACGCCCCACCCCTTACTGATTTGACAAAGAAAGGGGCTTTTACTTGGTCACCACAGGCGCAGGAGTGCTTTGACAGGTTTAAGGTGATCATGACTTCGTATCCAGTGCTAGCATTACCTGACTTTACGAAGTCATTTGATTTGTTTTGCGATGCTTCAGGGGAGGGCATTGGTGTTGTCTTGATGCAGGAGAGGCACCCTATTGCTTTTGAGAGCAAGAAGCTTAGGGGTCCTGAGAGGTTTTACAACATTTACAACAAGGAAATGTTAGCCATTATGCATGCTTTGGCTAAGTTCAGGCAATACTTGGTAGGCAGCAAGTTTAGCGTGCGTACAGACCACAATAGCCTGAAACACTTCCTTGGACAATGAGACCTAAATAAGAGGCAGCAAAAATGGGTCAGCAAACTGTAATCATATGATTTTGATATCACCTTCATTAAGGGGAAGTAAAATGTTGTAGCTGACGCCCTGTCTTGCAGACCTCAGTTGAATGCTATGGCACAGATCTTCGAGGATTGGAGGCATCGGATCGTTCGCGGTATACTAAGAACCATGGGCTTCTGCATTATTGATGGGGAGACGAAGCGGGATGAAGTAGGAATTTTTCGCCGTTGTAGATAGCTTGATCATTTTACAAAGGGTGGATTTCAGTTCACAGTTCGAGTTGGGGATCTGATTACGAGAGCCTTTCATGATCTTCTATGGGCCATCCGGGTACTTCTAAAAACATATAAGGTTGGGAGCGTTTTGCTTGAAGCGATGTTCTTTAGTATGTTTGAGAGTGTTACGTTTGCTAAGCGAACATGGCGAGAACACATATCTGGCTGGATTGCTTCAACCGCCAGATGCGGCGAGGGAAGTGGGAGTGATCAATGGACTTTATCTACGGTTCAGAAAACTCAAGAGTAAAGATTGCATTTTCGTAGTAGTGGTTGATAAGTTGAGCGAAATATGCACCTTCTTCGAGAATACTACTACATTCATAGCATGCATGGCCAAAGCTCTTTTTGAAGGTATAGGGTTACATGGGTTGCCTCGGACGATGAGTCGTGATAGAATGTAGTCGGTTCATGGGCAACTGGCGGGTTATTCGGGCTTTGTGGAAATTTGGTGATAGGTGCATTTGCAAATCACGGATGGATGACGGAAGTGTCAATAAGTGGGTGGAAGGTTATAGCATAATTATAGCTGGACAATGAGAGCTTGGGTGGTGGATATAGCTCTGTGAGTATTGTTATAACTCTACTCACCACATGACGATACAGATGACGCCCTTCATGGCATTGTACGGGTATGAGGCGCCCAACCTTTTGGATCTGATATTGAGTGATAGCAGAGTGCCGAGTGTAGGAGATATGATGCAAAGTCAGCAGGACATTTTGAGGTCTCTCAGAGACAATATCCAACGGGCACAGAATCAGCAGAAGCAGTATGCTGATCAGAAGAGGGTTGAGCGTTCTTTTGTAGTGGGTGATATGGTGTATCTTATGTTGCAGCCGTATCGTTAGTCTACTCTACGGAAGAGTGGTGCGAAGAAGTTGAAACCTCGTTACTATGGTCCATTTCGTGTTATTAGACAAGTGGGCGAGGTTGCATATGAGTTGGACTTAGCAGATAGCAGGGTTCACAACGTGTTTCACGTTTCTCGCCTGAAGAAGGCATTGGGTCAGCATGTGACACCCTCTCCAGTTCTGCCACCCCTTGATGATGAAGGGAAATTGATACTAGTACCTGAGGCCATCCTCGAGATGAGAGAGAGACTTTCGGAGGCGGGTGATGTAATGTCCCCGTTTTAGCTGACATTGTTTGTCGAGGAGTGAGCCTATCATTCTGATCCTCGTAGGCTGACAGATGTGTGCAGAGGATCAATTGAGGCAGTTACCCAGTGTTCTAGAGCTTCATTGTTGCAGTTGTTTCAGGTTGGGCCTTCGCAGAATCCTTCAGAGTGGTTTTTCAGAGACTTTCTATTTTTAGAAAGTCTGATAGGCGGAAGCTGCTATTTAGGGCAAGGCACGTGGTTCAGCTTTTTAGCTCAGATTTGACCCAGTTCATCAGTGTGTTGGTCAGATGGAGAAATAACAGAGTATTTAATGGTTTATTAAATAATTAATGTTTTTGACTTTATGTTAAAGTCACTTTATTAATTATTTAAATATTTAATTAAAGGGGCGTATTATAAAGTATTTATTATACTTTGTAATAAAGTGGAAAAATTAAAATAATGAATAAGTGATTATTCATTAATGAGATGCCAATTAATTATTATATTTTTCCTAAGTCTAGACAGGTGCATTTAATCATTTATTTAAGTGATTATTAAAAGGAGGATTTGGGTCGAAATTTTATGAGGAGCTATATATTCACAGTGAAGACAAATCGAACCATTATGATATGATATTCAATTTGTCTTCTATTTGCTCTGAGCATTGGAGTTTGCAAAACCTAGGGTTTCAGCAGACGAATCGATTTTGGAGAATGATACCTCTTCAGAATCTGGCATACTGAGACTGTGCAATACCAGTTGAAGATTGTCTTCTTAGTGACTTCATTCAGAAGTTGCAGTTGAGCACATTGAATCGATTTCAGGAAGGATATTCAAAGAACTTCATCAGTTAACAGGGGCGACCTATCAGAGATTGATTTTACAGAGATCTGGCATCCTTTTTATTGGTCCGTACTATATTTATTATTGCTCTGCACAGGCCGTACAGTTCTGTACTCTCAAGGCCGTACTTCTCTTTCAGGAAGGAATGCCTCATCTTTCAGCTTCTGTCAGTTGGATTTGGGTGCGCCTAGGGTTTACAGAGATCCAGTATTGACTTTCAAAGACCAGAGATATATTTATTCATTTAGCCGTACAATCTCATCATTCCTTTAGGCGACTGCAAGGGAAATCAGGTTTTTGAAAATAAATTCATTTTTTATTCATATGTCATATTTTGATATTGTAAATGCTCTGGATATTCAATAAATATGTGCGCCTACCTTCTCTGAGCAATATCAAAGCTTATTCATTGCATTTAGATTTATTGTGAATTTTTTAGCATTTATTTAAGTAAAATCATAGCTTTTCATGTTCAATGCAAAAACCTCAAAAAACACAAAAAAAAATACAAAACTCTCAAAAACAGTATTCACAGTTAGGGTTTGGGGCTAAGAGACACCCGGTCTCTTACAGTGGTATCAGAGCACAATTTTCCTGCCATCCTGTGCTTTTTCAGTTGCTTTTTCAGAATACAGAGTGCTTTTTGGTTGCTTTTTCATGAGTAGAGACATTATTCATTATACCAAGGGTACAGGAACAGGTAGAGCCGAGGATTGGACAGGTCCACCTATTCTTGAAGGTGAGACAGCGTCAGGAGTATTGGGTATTCACAGATCTAGCTCCAACAGCAGCGAGAACAGTGTTGCAACCCTGATGGCAGACCGTGAGATTCCTACAGAGACACTTAGGGATTCAGGGAAAGCACATGCAGAGGGCGACATTACTGATGAGGAGTTCAAACGTAGGCATGATAACATGATGGACATGATGTCCCAGTTGATGGGCACTATTAGGCAGTGTACTCCATCACAGCCACATTATATTCAGATCGGACAGTCAAGTAGGATTGTAGGAGTGGACTAGCCTTTGGCGTCAGCACCACGACAGCCATCACCGATCTACCATGAGCATAGGCCTGGACAACCTACATTCTTACCCAGAGAGACCCCACCTCCGACTCTGGGGGCAGAGCAGCAGGGGCATCACCAGGAGTTTCAGCTGCATAATGGCATGTCAGTAGCAGATGTGACTAGGTTTCACGGTGAGTACCTATCATTGGCACCTGAGATCAGGCAGGCACTATCTTTTCATGAGTTTATGGATGTTCATAAACCTCGAGGAGGAGGCAGATTTGACCGTAGAGCTCCTCAGCATCAGCAGCCACTGCCACAGGTGAACAGGGATTTGCAGTATGCAGTTAGCAAGATCACCTTGCCATACTTTGATGGGTCTGATAAGACGTCAGCGAGGTCTTGGGTCCAGAAATTGGACAACTATCTATCACTGAGGCCTATGCAGGAGGACGAGGCCATTAAGTTTGCTACTTTGCATCTTGATGGACTTGCGCATGATCGGTGGCATCATGGCATGTACACACTTGGCCATCATGCAGTTACTACCTACCAGGAATTCACCAGCAGGCTCATAGAGCGTTTTGATAAGAAAGATCCGGAACTCTACTTCAGAGAGCTAGCTCAGCTCAGACAGACAGGTAGCTTGGATGCGTATGTCAGTGAGTTTCAGAAGGTTGCAGTCATGGTGACAGGCATCTCAGAGCGGAGACTTGTTATACTCTTCGTCGAGGGTTTGACTGAGCCTATGAGAGGTTGGGTCAAGGCATTCGATCCTCCCACCCTTCAGGAAGCCATGAGGAAGGCTCGGAACATGGAGCTTGCAGCACCTCACAGCAAGTTCAATTCAGGTTCGACACCCTACACGAGGCCTAATAGGTCTTTTGATAGGAATAGACCCTTTGACAGGAGGAGGGATCAACCGGATCCTAAGAGACAAAATGCACCACCCTTTGACAGAGAAACACTGAACGACTTGCGGAAGAAAAAGTTGTGTTTCTGGTGCAAGGCACCCTACGATGAAAAACATGTATGCCCACTTCGTCCCAAGGTCAAAAATAATCAGATGGAATGGTTTTATGAGGGCGAAGAGCAATCTGATCTGTTAGACCAGCAAGCTGATTCCGAGCATTCAGATGATGATAGGTCCGAAAATGAGGGTGAAAACGAAGGAGGAAGGAAGCTACAGGAAGCACACTTGACTAGCCTTCAGAGAGATGGGTCATTTAGGCTTCGCGGGCTTCTAGCAGGTCAGAAGGTGATCACGTTATTGGACACGGGTGCCACACATAATTTCATTGATGCACGGTTGGTAGAGAGACGTGGTATTCAGACAGAGGAGTTTGAGGGTATCCGAGTCAAGGTGGCGGATGGGTACACCCTCAAATGTGACCGAAAGATTACTGATCTTCCGATGCGACTGAACAACTATGAGTTCAAGACTGAATTCTATGTTGTTAATATGGGAGATGCGATGTGGTGTTAGGGATATGGCATGGTTACCGCGATTGGGTAGTTCACCTCCGGTTGAGACATGGAGATACAAGTTAAGGTTGATGGGAGACTCATCTCATAGGCTATTAGGAAGACGATGTCGAGGATGGTTTCATTGTTGGATGGAAGGCTCGTGCGTCATGATATGGTTGGTAGCCTTGAGTGCATGTTGATGCGATGGCCGAGGGCGTGAAGAGGTGAGTACCACCCGACATTCAGATATTGAGGACTAAACACTCCAAAGTGTTTAGTGACATTCCACCGGGTAGACCTCCAGACAGAGGCACGAAGCATATCATTGAGTTAGAGGAGGGCGCAAAGCCCGTTATGATCACACCCTACAGGCATCCGAAACGACTCAAGGATGAGATAGAGAAGACCATCAATGAGTTGTTAGCTATGGGACACATTAGACCTAGCAAATCACCTTTTGCTTCATCGGTTGTATTGGTGAAGAAGGACGGGTCACTTCAGATGTGTATAGACTACCGCCAGCTAAACAAGAGGACGATTAAGAACAGGTACCCGATACCACGCATTGATGAGCTGATTGATGAGTTGCACGGAGCTATCTTCTTTACGAAGATTGATTTGAGATTAGGGTACCACCAGATTCAGATGAGGGAGCAAGACATTGAGAAAACCGCTTTCAGGTGTCATTGCGGTCACTTCGAGTTCTTGGTTATGCCGTTCGGTCTAACCAATACACCTGCCACCTTTTAGGCTACCATGAACAGGGTTTTCAGTTCTCAGCTGCGGAGATTTGTATCGATCTTTTTTGACGATATCCTGGTATATAGCAGGTCATGGGAGGAGCACTTGGCTCATTTAGATGCAGTTTTGGGTATCTTGGCTGATGAGTCATTCTATGCCAAGGAATCCAAGTGTGAGCTAGGTATGGAGGAGTTGTATCTGGGGCACATCATCAGTGCCAAGGGAGTGAGTAT
>VDFB02217088.1:0-15004 GCA_007258455.2 Sequoia sempervirens
GTGGATGGCCTTGTCCTAGTAAGAGAATTTTTATGTTATCCCTTAGGTTCATTATCTACCTTCTGCTTATACAAACTGAGATTGGGAGGCAGATGACTTGCTTTAGGTTGACTTGCCTATGCCTTACTAGTCTTTTTCTTTTCCTTTTGCTTTCTTTTCTCTTTTTCTTGCATGTGTGTAACGTGATTCCCCATGATATTCTTGTTGGATTTTTCTGATATGTGGTTGTCATTTATGTCAACACTATTAGCATTAATGTCTTTAAGGCTATATATGTCAAGGATATTGAGAAAATTGTAATGAAATAAGTTGCAAGTTGCTAGTGATGCAATGAAGTTTAGTCTATTGGCTAGCTCAATATGTTGATGATAGAGGGTTTGTGATTAAAGGGTTTCTTGTTGGTATATCTATCTTATCCATGTGGTTTGGAGTCCGCGCCAGAAATTTGATCGAGTTATGAGTATCTGTGTTCTGATAGTTATTTTGTTGCTTTAGTTGGTGTTCCTGAAAGAAGATGCGATTCTAGTAATTTGAGCTATTGCGGATGCTTCTGTAATGATTCATGATGCTTGTGGATGTTTCTAGATCATGTGTTTTTGATCCGCATTAATCATCGTGCTCGTGATTGGTGATTTTCTTTTGTGTGTTCATGTTTTTCATGTTCATAGCCGACATGGTAATTGTAGCCTATTGTGGATCTTCGTGGCATAATATTTAAAGGTGGTTCATGTTCAAGGATGTTGTTTTGGGTCCTTACTATAATGTGGATGACATTGGTTGATTCACATTGATAATTATTTATGGATTGTGTTGGTGATTTTTCCAGCAGAACCGAACAATCCTCTAAGAAGTAGCCAACTCCTATGATGAACTACTAGGTTAGTGGCAAACAAAACAAGCATAGGACTTTAAGGTCCGTACTCCACTTCAGGCTCTGTGAAACCTAGGAGGGTAATCCTAATTGTGTTTTTCATGCAATATAATCAACTAGTAACACATTTTTACACAAATTAATTCCTATTTATGGTAAATAAAATTAATTTCACTAAAGATTTGGCAGATTTTCAAGTGAAGGATTAGCTATCTGCTAGGAATTGGAGTTAATTCCACTTCTACTACCCTTGGAAAGATTTTTTTTATTGAGTATTGTCTTCTCATAAGTCTAGGGCTAGAAACACTATTTTTTCATCTTATGCAAGATTTTCTGACAAAATGACCAATGTCTCATTAATTGGAGCAATGAAATCAAGTATATAAGAGGATTAGTAATTTACAAATTACTCACTTAAGGAAGAAACAAACTATTTTTGAATTGCTTTGCTTTTATGAAAACTCACTGTACAAGAAACATTTACTTCTTAGAAATCCTAAGCCATTCCTTACAAACTTTATAACCCTATTCAAGCATTTTAATTAATTCATTGAATTAAAGCTGAAAAAAAAAGAATATTTGAAGACAAATGATAACACCATTAGTATTTCTCATTCCTGCTTCATAATGAACATACATAGGAAAGTATAAATTTCTTGACTAATATTTGTTTCGATATCAATAATTTCTATAAAACTCATTTAAGATCGTTACATACATGACTTCCTCTCCAAGACGAACAACTGGCCTACTTCAGAATTCTATTCTAAGTGCCCTTTCTAAACTTAGCTTTTACCTAGAACTCTATTAAGACTGCAGAATTCGACCTCTGTAATAAGCCCTAAAATCCTTTTATAGAATAAAGGAGTGCTCAACAAGCATTGAGCATTCACTTACATTTCATTTCATTTGCACGAGAATTTGAAGTATTAGAGGTGTGAGCGTCTAATTTTGATCACTTCCATATGATCAAACGCGTCTCCCTGTTCATTCGGTTGCTCATCCCCTTTGTCAATATTAATTAAACCAGGTGTTTAATTAATACCCTGCATCTTGCACAAAGGTCCTAAAGTATTCAATTTAATACTTTGCCCCTCTTCCTCCTCTAAATTAAATAAATATGCCCTTTTATTTAATTTAGTCATATTCCTCTTTTGAATTAAAATTCATTTTTTAATTCACCTTTTCTCTCTCATGGTCACATCCTCCAACTTTTGCAAGTTGGTCCTTAATCCATTTTAATTACTTCATCTTCTTCTAATTAACCAGGGTTAGCATGTGCACACTCTTAATCATCATTAAGGTCACATCCTCCATAATTTCCCATTTGCCTCTAATCAGTCATTAGCCTATCTAACTGGGTACTTGCACAACCTTAATCATTTGATTAGCCTAACCTAATCCTCATCCTATTTATGGCACATGTCCTTGAGTCAACCTTATTAAAGGCTTTCTCCTTTTGGACAAGGCATCCCCCTTCCCCATGTGAATTTTTAATTCACCTTTTAATCCCCCAAGGCACCTAAAAGGAATTTTTAATTCCTTCACTTCTCCCCACATGTCCTCTATTCATTATTTATTCTTTCTCCCATCCCCATGAGAATATTTGAAGAATTTTTAATTCCTCACATGTCCTCTCACCCACATGGGGACAATGACCTCCTTTATGAGGAGATCTTGTCCAATCCCAAGGTACTTTGTACCCCTCTCCATGTCATGTCCTTCTCCTTCCACCTCATGTCCACTTCACCTTTTAGAGCTATCTCACATGCCACATGTCAAGATGTGAGGGCTTGTGAGTTCTCAACTCACCTTAGCCCTACATCTTGATATTTGGTGGATCAATCTCAACCGTCCATTTCCCCTTAGGTTTTAAAGTCTATAAATACCCTCTTTTCTCTCATTTTGGAGATCATTTGTGCTAATGAAGCTCTTGCAATTTGTTTCTCAACCTCTACTTAGCCATTTTCATATTCCCATCCACTTCCTCATTTCACATCCTTATCTAGCTTGCATCTTTCCATCTAAGGAGCATATACATCCAAGATCGAAGGGCCAACCAAAGGATTGATTCAACGCATGGTATAAAGTTCCATGTTGTGGCTTTGTCTTGTTTTGTTTCTAACTTAGGCTAATCTTGAAGTGTAGGTTGTTTAAGTTGTTTATTTGCACTCCTTTTGGCTTGTTGCTTGCTTTCTAACCACCTAATTCGACCTATCACATTTCTGGCACGCCCGGTGGGACCCACAAACGGGTCTATTTTCTTCACGTTTGCTATTTTTTGCATTTTTCAAGGTCCAAGTTGCAAAGTGGCGGATTGGTCCTGACAGAGTGGCGGATCTGTCCAGAGGTGGCAGATTGGTCCTAACAGAGTGGCGGATTTGTCCGGCAGTGGCGGATCTGTCCTGCAGTGGCGGACCTGTCCTGACAGGGTGGCGGATTTGTCCTCCGGTGGCGGATCTGTCCTGCAGTGGCAGACTGGGCCTAACAGAGTGGCGGATCTGTCCTTGCAGAGTGGCGGACCTGTCCTCCAGAAGGTAAAAAATTCCCAGTTTTCCCGAATTGTCTTTTGGTAAAATAGGAACATAGTTTAATTAAAGGGGTGTCAATAAACCTTGCTTGGCGTGTTTGGGAAGGCTATTTGACGTATCCAATCCCCTTGCGCCATTTGGCGATCCTGGGTGACGAGAAATCGCAGCTTTCCAAGTCCTTTTGAGTCACCTATTTTTCACTTTCTTAGCGGGACCTGCTTGGGGATTTCATCACCCCAAGGGACGATTCCAACCACGCGTACCGGCGGGGTATATAAAGGGGGGAGAGCGAAAGCTATACCCCAATCCAACCACGTTGTAATTGGTGAAGCGTCGGGATGACGTGAAGAGTTGGTCCGAGCCTCTAGTATCTCGCTAAGGTTCCCGACTCACGCTTGTAACGGGTTGGTGTTCACGGTTTGGGCCTCACATACTGGGTGTATATCGAGGACTCCTTAGAAACCATGTGCATCCTAGAGTAGAAGACTTTGTTGACCATACCCGTTTCTACTAATCTTAGGGTTGTGCTGCTTGAATTGTCTTTCTTGTGCAAAAACCAGTGATTATCGATTTGGCCAAGTCTTTTCATGATTGCTACAATTTGGGTCCTTTGCCTTTGCCATCCATCAAAAAACCAAGCTTAAGTTTATCCTTTGGCGGACTTAACCTTATCTTTTAGCAAACCTGTCCTTGTGCTGTGGCGGATTTGTCCTAGTTCTGTGGAGGATCTGTCCTACTGCTGTGGCAGATTGGTCCCAGTGCAGTGGCGGATTGGTCCCAGTGCAGTGGCAGATTGGTCTTAGTGCAGTGGCGGATTTGTCTTAGTTCTGTGGCAGATTGGTCCCAGTGCTGTGGCGGATTGGTCCCAGTGCAGTGGCGGATTGGTCCCAGTACTGTGGCGGATCTGTCCTAGTGCAGTGGCGGATTGGTCCCAATACAGTGGCGGACCTGTCCTTTTGCAGTGGCGGACCCATCCCTTTGGCCATCCTATACCATCATTTAGCATCCATTGTCCATCTGTTTTGAACACCGAAACGATCATTTAGCGTCCAAAACGAACATCTGTATGTCTGTTCCGAGCCCTTCGTTCTAAGGGTCATTTGTCCTGAATAGTCTTTTGCTTGTTTCGAGAGCCATTCATCTATCTTGAGACACTCCCCGTCCGTCCTAAACACGCTTTCATCTCTGATCTCCGTTATTCCATATAAACCCTGTTAGAGTCGTCATCCAAGTTGACCTAGGTATTCATCCCTAATCACAATCATCATAGCTGGCTTAGGATCGCTATCCGTCTTAGGTCAGTTATCCTTTTTGACCCAATCAATCCGCTTCTATCTCAAGTTGGATTCGGTGTCGTTATCATACATCCACCTTTTAATCAATACCTAGTGTTACCAAGGATCCTTCTTAAACTCGGTTGTGGATCTCGGTCGTCATCATCACATCAATCCTAATCATCATATCGATCTAATCCCCACATCATCAAACCTATTTGGATCAAAACCCGGAATCTAGGTTAATCCAACATCTACCAATCAATCCAATCCAATTCCATCAAGCCAATCCACGTCAACCTAATCAATCATCGTCAACTAATCTTTCATCAAAATCAAATCGATCCTTCATCATCAAGGTCTTTTTAATACCTTGATCCCTGTCATCATCTTGCATGCCCGTTCAGACTCGATCACAAGCAAAGAAAATGGCCGACCAACAAGCCCTGAATGCCCAATCGAACAACCCTCAAAATCCCACCAACACGATCAACATCTCATCAGATCCCAACTATGGTGCTAATATCCTTCACGATCCCCACAACGGCACCTCATCACAATCCAATGTGGATGGTCAAAACACATCACCACCTGGGGAGGAAAACATGGCCGAGCAACCCGAGCTCACATTTGAGGAGCACTTTAGCAACCCAGTTAATGCACAAATGACGGAGCGCCTTCTTGAAAGACATGGTGACCAAATCTTGGCTCACTTGATCGACAAAGGTGTCAAGTTGCCGTCAGGTGTCGACTTATCCAAGTATGGCACCTCTACATCCAATGTACCCCAAGTTGCACATGACATCCCCAGTAGCTGGCATCAACATGAGTTCGGCAACGCTGTCCTATATCCCGTTGGCAATCCCACACATCCCACCATCTCAGTCACGGGAGCCCCCCAAACTGTTGATCCCAATGATCCTTTTGCCTATGGCATGCCACAAAACATCCCGCAACCACAACCATTAATGCTACTGGCACCGCCCCTTTCGAACCCGCCTCCTGTCAACACTGGGGGCAACCCTTTCGCTTCTTTGCAGCCACCTCTAGGAGCAACCAATCCTCCACCATCGTCCCAATCCAACATTCCTCCTCCATCGTCGTTCATACCCCAACAACCACCCCAGTCCAACATTCCTCCACCATCGTCATTCATAGCTCAACAGCCGCCCCAATCTAGCATACCTCCATCATCATCGTTCATATCCCAACAACCTCCCCAATCTCACGCTCCCACTAGTGCTCAACAACCTCCCTCGCACAACATCTCAATCGCACCTCCACCTCAACAACAACTATTGGTCAATCCCCTATTCTCAGCACAACCATCACAACATCAACCGCAAGGAAATCCACCCCGGCCTTCAGCCCCCACCATATCTCCATTTCTTGCATCCATTTTACGCCTGCAAGCGCAACCATCACATAACATCCTGTCTCGCCAACCACAGCTGTCAACTATGCATCAACAACAATATCAACAAGTGCCCCATCATTACAACTATTACAACCAGCAACAATATCCACAACAACCCTCCTATGGGGCATCGCAACAGTCATATCAACACCCCCAATATCCACAAGCTAACCAACAACACTTTCTCCACACTTCCCAACAATACGCCACCCACAACTACCCAGCCAATCCATATCCCCCCTCGCAACAGCAACCTTTTTATCAACAAGGTCCCTTGGCATATCAGCAGGATGTGCCACCTCCTCATCCATACGCCCATCTCCAAACATCCTCTCAGAATCCACAATCGTCCTACCATCAATACCCGTCCAACACTCCAGCCAATGCGGACATCCTGGAAATCAAAGCCGCACTAAAGGATCTCCAGGCAGGGACTAGCAAGCAATCATTCAAGTTCGAAGATATATGTCCCTATCCGTATGATCCCTCCATCTCATTGATTCCCTTCCCCAAGCATTTTGAGATGCCAAAATTTGACAAATATAAGGGGAACAAAGATCCTAAGGCCCACCTATGAGAATTTTACTCCCAGTGTCAAGAAGTGATCCACAATGACAACTATCTCTTGCGTCTGTTCCCCCGAAGTCTGGGGAGTGACGCGCTAGGGTGGTTCATGACCCTCGACAAGGGGTCTATAAAATCTTTTGCGGACTTGTCAGAAAGATTTGTCTCCTACTTCTCCTTCAACTTGGAGAAAGATACTGATACCCTAGATCTTCTCAAGGAGAAACAACGTGAAGGGGAAACTTTTACTAGCTACCTCCAGAGGTGGCGTGCCCTGGCAAGCCGAATGAAAACTCCTTTGAAAGAGAAGGACATGGTCACCCTTTTTGTGGAGAACTCTCATCCTGACATGGCCCACAACTTCCGATTACACTGTGTCACCACTTTTGCGGAGGTGGTGGAGAAAGGACCCATCCTCGAGCGTGCCCTTATTGCCAAGGGGCACATCAAAATATATAACCAAGATAGGGAAAGAACATTCAACGACAAGCCACATTTCTGGAACAAGAACAAGAATGCAGTCAATGATGGTGTCACTGATACTAAACATGTCCAAGTGGCCAACACATCCCAGAAACAACAACAATATGTACCTAATGCCATATCCGTACCGCAAGGGACACCCCGTCCTCCCCAACAGTCCAATCAAAGTAACCAAGGGAACCCTAAACGCCAATATGCTCAACTAGGAGAACCCTTGAGTGTCATCTTCAATAAACTGTTGCAAATCAGCTATCCAATCACGTACCCCGTCACCAAGCCACTAGACGAATCCAAACCTAAGCCCGCATGGTTTAGGGAAAATGAATATTGTGAGTTCCACAAAATTAAAGGGCACTCTTTGAATAAGTGTTAGGGTCTGAAAAACTACGTCCAGGATCTCATCGATCGAGGTGACATCAAGGTTGATCCTAACCAAGCTCCGTCGTCCAATGCTCAGTTGCAAATTTATCAAAACGCTTTCCCAAACCATAACCAAGGCCCGAGCACTTCCAACAGTAATCCTCAAAACAACAGCACAAATAACGTGAGTTACAAGAATGTACCTCTCAATTATGAGGGTATTATTCATTACATTGAGCAGGTAGAACCTCGTGTATCCATGATACATGTCAAAGCTAAAGACTCTCAATGTGTTGTTACCACACGACGAGCCCGCATCACCATTCCTGCAGCCTCTGCACCTGCCCAACCAACTCCTGTAACTTCCCAGTACAATATCCTTGATCACTTGGGAAAGACCCCTGCACATATCTCCATCTTGGATTTACTCAAGTCTTCCCCAGTGTATCAAGAAATCCTTAATAGAGCCCTACAGGAAACCCATGTGCCTAATAATATGGATCCTACATAGTTTCAAGCCTTGGTAGGACACCTAGCTTCATCTCACCAACTACACTTCAGCCACGATGATATGCCCAACATTGATGCTAATCACAATCGCCCCTTACATATTGAAGTCGTAGTCGCTCGGCATAAAATAAAAAGGGTCCTGGTAGATAATGGCTCTGCCCTCAACTTGTGCACTTTAAAATTCATAAAGCAGGTGGGGTATACCCAAGCAGACCTAAGTAACCAGATTATTACAATCAAGGCTTATGACAATGCAGAAAGAAATTCAGAAGGGATCATCAATCTTCTGGTCCAAGTGGGACCGGTAGTTCAGTACATCACCCGCCATGTCCTTGATCACGGACTTACCATATAATCTCCTCTCGGGTGATACATGGCTCCATACTATGCAAAGCGTTACCTTCCACTACCATGGTGCCTCGAATTCCCAGTCAGCGGGCAAGGGTCACCATCTATACCCGATCTAGCCGGATTCGAGGAATATTAAGCCTAGAGACATCCATTTTCCCCATTTGCATTATTGTCTGGTTGGAAATGGGGGCATGTCTATTATCACCCGGATTAATCCACCATCCATTGTAAAGTAGCTTTGCTCCATCCTCCCATAGATCTCACAGTCACAAAGTCTAAGAATCATTGACAAAGGGTGTGGCCGGTGTAAATGCATCTTGCTCTTAATGTAGCAACCATGCCACCATAAGCCACCACAGTATAGTCCAACCTTCCCATGCTACCCCAAAAGAGGACAAGACTGTCACCTTCCATGGCAACAACATCCCTACTACCACTTTTGTATCCCCAAGTATCAAGAAAGATGCACCCGAAGAAGACATAAGCCAATGGGTTTACCGAGAAGAGCCTCAGCCGGAAACTCCTCTCAAAGAATACTTCCAAGAAAAGTACCCCTGGCTGACAAAGTTTGTGGAAAAGCATAACTATCAAGGCAGAGCCCTGGGAAAGCAAGAACAAGGGTAGTTACAACCCATTGATACATCTCTACTACCAAAAAATGTGGGCATTGGGTATGACAGAAAGCAAAAAGGCCCCGAAACATCGTCTAATGCTTCCAATAGTATAGTTGTGGACAACGGCTTATTGGAAGACATACCCAAGGAGGAATCCATCATACGTGTGTACGATGACGTTGATCATGCCGACCTATCTTCCATGTTCGAATGCCTATCCGTCTGCACCATCAGCCTATCCCTTCGCCATCCTGAGCTCATTGATTGGGACCTACGAACTAGCACACCTATCAGTATGTCTGCGGATACCTATGTTAACCTTATGGGATTGGGGGAGGATGAACACTCCAGTCGCAAAAGTAAGAATAAGAAAAATAACAAACGGTCATCTAGTGAAAACCTCCCTGAGGCACTTCGTGACCTTGAAAAAGTAAAAATAAAGGACGCATCTGATGGCGAAAACCTCGAAGAGGCACTAGAAGATGGAGATGTTCATCTTCCCCTTATGGGAACTCAGCTATCTGCCAGATCATCTATTCTGATTGAAGAAACGCAAGAGATTAATTTGGGAACTGCTGAAAATCCCCAGATCACCTATGTAGCCAAGTCACTCTCCAAACAAGAATTTCTGATCTTTGCATAGCTACTCCAGGAGGGAGTTGTTAACTTTGCTTGGTCATACTCGGACATGCCAGGCTTAGATCCCGCCTTGGTGGTTCATCACCTGGACATCCGCCCAGACGCCAAACCTGTCAAGCAAAAACTTCACAAGATGCATCCGCAAGTTGCATTATTAGTCAAGAAGGAATTAGAGAAGTTACTGGAGGCAGGATTTATCAGACCAATTGACTACTCCGAATGGATCTCCAACATAGTGCCAGTAGCTAAACCAAATGGTGACATTCGGATATGTACGGACTTCAGGGATCTCAACAAAGCTTGCCCCAAAGACGACTTCCCCCTACCCAATATTGACATGTTGGTCGACCTAACAGTAGGACATGAGATGTTGTCCCTTATGGATGGCTTCTCCGGGTACAACCAGATTCGAATTGCACCTGAAGACCAACACAAAACCGCCTTCACCACTCCTTGGGGCACCTTCTGCTACAATGTTATGCCCTTCGGTCTCAAAAATGCAGGGGCGACTTATCAGAGGGCAATGACGGTCATCTTCCATGACCTCATACATATCATCATGGAAGACTATGTTGATGACCTATTAGGGAAATCTAGAACACGAGCAGAACATCCTGCCATCCTGAAGAAGATATTTGAGTGGTTAGAGCATTATAAGTTGCGGCTGAATCCAAAAAAATGTGTCTTTGGGGTCACTTCTGGAAAGTTGCTGGGTTTCATAGTCTCTCGCAGGGGCATTGAAGTTGATCCCGCTAAGGTAAAGGCTATCCTAGACATGCCCCCTCCACGCAATCTCAAATAGTTAAGAAGCCTTCAGGGAAAAATGCAGTCCATCTGTCGCTTCATTGCCCAACTGGCAAACAAGTGTCAACCATTCACTCATCTTCTAAAAAGGATTCCACCTTCCGATGGAACCCGCAGTGTCAGATGGGATTCGACAAGATTAAGGAATATTTGGCCCATCCACCAATATTGATGCCACCTATTCCCGACAAGCCCCTCTTGCTCTACATCTCCGCCACTTCAGTCACACTGGGGGCATTGTTGGCTCAGCATGATGAGTCGTCAAAAGAAAGGGCAGTCTACTACATCAGTCGGACACTGGTTGGCTACGAGCTAAACTACTCTCCCATGGAAAAGGTGTGCCTCGCACTAGTCTTCAGTACACAGAAGCTCCGCCATTACATGCTCAGTCACCCAGTCAAGTTAATCGCCAAGATCAACCCATTGAAGTACCTGTTATCTCGAACTACTCTGACTGGCCGCATGGCTAAGTGGGTCATGCTCCTCAGTGAATTTGACATAGAATACGTGGATCGCAAGGCTATCAAAGGGCAGATAATTGCAGATCAGTTGGCGGAAGCTCCTCTAGTTGACACTCACCCATTGATCATAGAATTCCCTGATGAGGAAGTCTTTTCAGTTGAGGAAACCCCCATGTGGACACTATATTTTGACGGATCATATACACATAATGGATCGGGGGCAGGAATTTTATTAGTTACCCCTCAAGGTGACTACATTCCCAAGTCATTCAGGATAGCGTTCCCATGTACCAACAACATGGCCAAATACGAAGCTCTCCTCACCGGTCTCAGGATTTCCAAATAGTGGCACATAACTCAGTTGAAAGTCTTCGATGATTCCTTGCTAGTCATTAGGCAAGTTAATGATGAGTTTCTAACCAAGGATGATAAGTTGTTACCCTACAAGCGCATGGTGGACGATTTCAAGAAATACTTCACCTCCATACAATTTGAACAGATTCCCAGGGTACGAAACAAAGCAGCTGATGCGATGGCCACTATCGGCTCCCTCTTGGACATGCCCAAGGATCGAACAGAGTGCGAGTTTCTTGTAGAACAACTATTAATCCCAGCATATGATATCCCTGAGACTAAAATGGTGTGCGAAATTGTGGGTCCCACCTCCCCATGGTACCAAGACATCTATGCCTACCTCCGTGATAACACTATACCCCCGGACCTTACCCGTAACCAACGCAAATCCTTCATCCATCGCTCTTCTCGATACGTCATCGTCGGAGATACGCTTTATCATCGTGGGTATGATGGAATCCTCCTTAGATGTCTAAATGAGACCGAAGCCCATACTACATTAACGGAGGTACATGGCGGTGTTTGTGGAGCCCATTCAAATGGTATGGCTTTAGCCAAAAGGATCCTACGGGCTGGATATTATTGGCCTACATTGGAACATGATGCTTGTGAGTTTGTGAAAAAGTGTCTTCCATGCCAGCAACACGCAAATTTAATCCATGCTCCAGCACAAGATCTTCAGCCCCTCCTGGCACCATGGCCATTTTCTCAATGGGGTTTCGACTTGATTGGCAAGATTCATCCACCATCATCCGACAACCATACCTTCATAATCACCGCCACGGAGTATTTTACCAAGTGGGTAGAGGCAATACCCCTCTCACAAATCACCGGCATTCAGATCTCCAAATTCATCCTTTACCATATTCTCTACAGATATGGTATCCCATCCACCATCATTTCCGACAATGGCAAACCATTCAAGAACCAAGCCATGAAACACCTATGCGAAACCTTCCATATTCAGCACCGTTGGTCAACACCTTATTACCCCCAAGGTAATGGTCAGGCGGAAGCGACCAACAAAATCCTCATTCATATTCTCAAAAAGGTTGTCAATCACACTGGACGAGATTGGCACCTTCACATTCATCCTGCCCTCTGGGCATATCGCACATCCATCCGCACCCCAACAGGCGCCACCCCCTACTCTCTGGTGTTCGGTGCCGAAGCTGTCTTGCCAATCGAGGTTGAAATCCCATCATTGAGAATCTCTCTTAAGAACCTCATCAGCGAAGAGGATGCTCGTGTTGCACGGCTTGCACAGCTAGAGTTACTGGACGAACGCAGAATAAAGGCCTACGATCATCTGCAAGCATATCAGAATCGCCTCAAGCGTAGTTACAACAAGAAGGTTCGTCCTCGCCAATTCCAGGTGGGCGAGCTTGTTCTTAAAGAGAACCAACGTACTCAGCAAGACCGAGACAAGAAAGGAAAATTTGAGGCAAATTGGTTGGGGCCCTATATCATAGCTGCTAAATATGGATCAGGGGCATACAAGTTGACTACTCTTGAAGGAGACCCCCTTGACGAGCCTATCAATGTCATGCATTTGAAAAAGTTCTACTCCTAAGTCTGCTCGGTTACCCCACCTGGTCAAAAATCTAAAAAATAAAAATAAAAATAAAAATAAATAAATAAATAAAAAATCAAAAAAGTCAAAAATCTAAAAATAGTCAAGAAAAATAAATCCGTCCTATGGTGAAAACCACCTCTTGGTGGCGCCTTGGATAAGTATGGATGGTGAAAACCTGGCAACAGGCGTCATCCATAGAGGGATTAATCATTATCTACCTGACATCCTAGTTATTTTATGTCGTCATCCGCACTATTGTCCTCACCCATCTCATCCCGGACTGTTTGGTAAATATTGATTGAGCATTGGACGACCCATCGAGTCTATCCCCCATTCCTGAGATTTTTTTCAGTATCCCACTCTGAGCTTACGTCATTCACACGCGTGTCATCGGGTAGAATCATCCATCGTGTCGGTCTTCACCTAGGTCCCATCTTGTCGAGTCCGTTTGTCGAACTACGTTGCCCCTGCGCTGTCACGTAGGCAAGGTCGATCATTTGATTCACCCCCGGGGCATTCGTCCGTCATCATCGGTCACCATTTGTCTTCTTTCCATTTTTTCCATGGTCTTTCCTGGAACTACGAGGGCTCTGCGCTTTCACGTAGGCAAGGCTAATCTATGATCAGCCCCCGAGCCCCTAGGTCTATAGGTTATGTCAGTCTTTTGAGCGTCATTATCAAGTTGTGCCCACATCTACCGGTTCTTAACAAACAAAATTCCTTTGTGTTACAAGATCTTGTCCCTCGGTAATATCCCACGCCAACTGGGTCACCTTATTTCGCATCCACCTTTGGTCTCAACAGGATGAACCCTTCCTAACATACCTCCTCAATCACATCCATCACCATGATCCTATGGCAAAGGACCTATTGTCTTGATTTTGATCTTTTGATGCTTTTGGATTTTGTTTATCATTTTGGGTTCCTTCCTATCACTTGTCAAGGTCACCTTGGTCCATCATACCAAGGCGTGCTTTGACCTGCTGAAATGGGGGCATACCTTGATCTTTTGTTTTATCGACTGTCTTCTCGGTTGTCCCTCGTAAGACCCCCCGAGATCTCTAGGTCTTGTGCTACGCTGGGACAACTTTGTGTGTTTTTGGTTATTACAGCACCAGGCCCGACCGAGGTCATCATGACCTCGGGGTGTTGGGATAACCTTATTGTTTGTTGTGTTTGTTTCATGCGTAGAGTACTTGCTCGCCTTGGTCTTCTATATCAAGGTGTTTGGTACCCTACGCTATAGTAAAAATCAATGCTCCAAAGATGGCAAAATCTCATTTTCACTGCATTTCCACCACTTTGCATGCACCCTTCATTTCCATCATAACCACAGCTTATGATTTCGGTTGTGCAAGTACTCTTGTTCTTTGTTCCTCTTGTCGGTCCTCTCCCTCTCAGGATATTAATGGTTGTTTTTGGCAAATGCAATCTTCCATCCGCCTATCGCCTACCCACATCCTCATAACGGTCGTTATTGACATGTAATTACATCATACATCATATAAACATGTGCATCCATAAATCATACATCATACATCATATAAACATGCATAAATCATCCATCCACATGTGCATCCATAAATCATACATCATACATCATATAAACATGCATAAATCATCCATCCACATGTGCATCCATCAATCATACATTATACATCATATAAACATGCATAAATTATCCATCCACATGTGCATCCATAAATCATACATTATACATCATATAAACATGCATAAATCATCCATCCACATGTGCATCCATAAATCATACATTATACATCATATAAACATGCATAAATCGTCCATCCACATGTACATCCATCAATCATACATCATAAATCATATAAACATGTGCATCCATACATCATACATCATAGAAATGTTTGCATCAATCATAAATCATCCATCCATAAAAACATAAAGCATAAAACCATAAATCATCCATATAAACATGTGTATATATATATGCATGCAGGATCACATCATGAATTATCTCATATAGCTGCATAAAGAAAACATCCTGCATAATGTCGATACAGGCCATCATATAATCAAAATAATACAATGTCAGGATACAATATATCTCCATCATATATCGCATAATAAGGTACAAAATCTAGAGATGTGGATCACATCTGCTCTCTGGCGACATGAACAAACCACCCATCCTGTATCTGCCAAAAATAACCAATGTC
>VDFB02217090.1:0-15277 GCA_007258455.2 Sequoia sempervirens
CCATATCTCCTAAATGATAAAGGAGGGTCCAATTATCCATGCCACTTGTATAAATAAAGAATTTTCCAGGGGCCTTTGTTGACGCGGATGTTATTCACACACCAACGGACAAATAAATTCTCATAGAGATACTACGGGAACCTATCTTTCTTGAAAGACTCCATCGGGAAAACCTAAATCGAAGGAAAACTTGGCTTGATCCCAAGGCTCGTTTATGTCAGGGCTTGATGCACTAGGTTCGTTCAAGGTTCGTTGTGATAATGTTGTTAAACACGAGGGGTAAATGGTCATTAAGGCATTGGTTGGTAGCATAGAGATATAAAAATAATCTCAATCCGATCATTCAATAACTTCATGAAATCAACAAATTTGCAACAATATTTCATGAAATTCAAATAACTTGCAATCATTCAAGTAGATTTAGCATTAAGCATTCAAAAATTTCATGGAATCAAAATATTTGTAATAAAACACCATGCATTTATCACTTTTTTGGAACATTTTCTGAAATATAAAACATCTGTTCTAAAATAAAGAATAAAAAATTACTGAAAAGTAAAATTTCTCCCAGGTATTATCATGCATGCCTCAAGAAATAACCAAACCAGAGCAAACCATTCCATATTTCACTAGATTGGTTCATAGCTAGGCACATAATGATGCAAGAGTTTAAATAAAAGGGGGATCATTTACCAACGGATAGTGTTAGTATTCACCCTTAAACGGCGCAACACACAGTCTTATCTGGTAGGAACAAACAATTAGCTATGTATGATTTCATATCAAGAAATAGCTTTGAAATTGGCTCTGATATTAGTTAACTTCTAATAAAACATACAAGTTTTTAGTCTGGAATGGAACAGAAAACAAGAAAAAGAACAAAACTTGAAAAAAAATTGGTTCTCCAACATCCACAAATTTTGAACTTAAAAAATAAAATACAGTAGCAAACGGCCTTTTATAGAAACAAGGCCCCAAAGAGTTTAAACTTAGTCCCATCAAAGAGAATCAAAGAAAAAAATTAAAATGCAACACATGGTAGGTGGTAGTTGTCATCAAAACATTCTAGGAAAATTCAAAGATACTTTGACTTCTTCATCAACAACAATTTTCAACTTCGAGCTCTGGGTCATGAATATGTTGCACAAAAAATAAGATTGTTGACACTTTTCAAAACCTCCAGAATCAACCACCTTCATCGGGACGGAGAACAAACCAGCAAAATTCACTTCAAAACTATATCCGTGCACAAAACTTCCAGCATTCGATATCTGACTATCTATTCTTCTTCATTGAACTCTGGGTCTGAAGGCTCGTCTTCACCTTTCCTCTATTGATATTCCCATAAAGTGATCAACACTTGATGGATATGCTCCTTTGGAACTCCTTGATCACCTTCCAATTGTATTTATGCCTAGCATAATCTTCTGATATTTGAATGATGTTTTCATTTCTCTGCATTATTTCTGCCTCATATTTAGTCATAGCATTCTTCCACTTTATAATTTCATCTATAACCTCCTGAATTAATGAGTGAATAGGATCCTTATTCACCTTTTCAATCCATTCCTTAAAATATTTTACCTCTTTATCATCTTGTCCTAAATTTCGGGGATCATAACTTTGTTGAGCTAGCATTTCAATAAAGCTCTCATCTCTATCAATCAACTTCTTGCATATCTCAATGACCTTTTCAAATCCTTCTACACATTGCAGCAAAGTTTCACTTTCCCAATTCAATTGTTTTCTCCACTTCTCAAATACCGAAACTTATTGTTCTATGGTTATCCTTCCATTCACCAAATCTCGAACATCCGTCTGAAGAACAGTTTTTAGCTTTTTCCTTTCTGCATCAGTCTATTCTTACCAGTGAAATTGACATTCTCCTTCAAGTCTTTTAGACTTGTCACACCAACGGTATGCTTCCTTATGGTTCCCAATTGCATCCTTTATTAACTCTTCTCCTTGCCTTACCAAGTACTCCATCCATTCTTCAAATACGATTACCTTATGGAGAAGCGTTGTAATGGAATCTACTTGCTCCTTAGACATGGGTACCAGATTTTGGGGTAATTCAATCTGTGTTTGATTAGATTGGGCTAGTGACTTGATAAAACCTTACAGGAAAGTAATTTGTTCCTTTAGCTCTCTTTAACAGCACTCTAACTGCACTCTGCAGCGGACATTATACCAATTTGGTACAAATGCTGCATTATAACCAATCATCGTGTGGTTTATCTAATCGGTCATTTCATCTCAGTAATGATTCTCCCATCATTCTCATATGTCACCAGTTTGGTCTCGGTACAAACTGCTCAACCGTCATGGGTATGGGTGCTGTTTTGTTCTGGTATTTTTCTTCGTTCTTGATGATCTGAATGTTCACGAACTTCTCCTCTTGAACTATCAACATTACCTATCACAACCCCTAGAACTTGAACACTTTATGTCCTCACTACCATGGATTCCAAATTACCTTGGTTTATAGCCGTCTCTTCCTTTTCAAGACATATTCTCTTGTCCTACCATGTATTCAACATCAATCCTTGGGGCATAATTTTCCTGTTGTTGTAAAACATCAAGATTCTCATCATTTCTTGGTTCACCACCCAAGTTTTTTGAGGACTCTATATTTTTGTTCTTATCACAACCTTCTCCTAATTTCTCAACAGTCTATGGTTTCTCAACATTATCTTTATTTCTTCCTTGTGAAAGCTAATCATCAACCGTATCTGCATTGTCAGTATTTTTAATGGGATTTTGACTTGTAGTATCCCCTATTCTTCTTTCATCAATTTCTTTAGGTTTTCCAATTTCTAGAGCGAGTGATCCTCTTATAAAATCTTCTTCTTCTTTATCTGTAGGATCTAACCCTGTATCCAACACTTCTTCCACTACTGGTTGCATCATGGGATTTTCTTTAGATCATTTTTCTTCAAAAGAAATAATCATGGTAGTCAGTTTCTCCCACTATTTTATAACTTCTTCAGTTTGTTTAGGACCTTCCTCTTGAATCACAAGAGTCCCTCCCAAGGTTTGTCTTATTGTTGTTGTATTGACTGAAGGTGGAGAAGTAAATATATCTGCCACGTTCTACGATGTAGACCTTACCTTAGCTCATGTGTGTGTTTTTATTCTCACCTCCTCACTAATCATAGGCTAGGCTCTTGGCTTTACTATGGAATAAAATTATGCCTTAGGCATCTCTATTACATTGGTTAGATTAGCCACAATCTCTTTGTACTGGCTAGCTGACATCATTGGAATTCTCTGGCTTGAGGTATCAAGAATTCCTTCCTCACTATGCCCAGCTACCTCTATTTTTCCAACCTTTCTTTTCTTTTTAGCAGTCTCTACATACCCTAACTCATCCTCTTACTGTTACTTTCTCTTGACATTAGGTGGGTATTTTAGCTTTACCCCAGCTTCTTTTAATGCTTCACCGTAACCATTGATCCAGTGTTGAGTATATTTCAATACTTTCTTAGAAATATCCTTAATGGTTACTATCTCTTTCTTTATATAATCTGGGTCTAGGATAGGTTCATCAAAAATATTTTCTATATCATAAATTGCATTCAACACCTCTCCATTATTTGTATCCAATTGCTCTAGAATATCATGGAGTCCAAGAAGCCTTGTTGATTGTAATGGTAGTCTCTGGTATGACCACTTCCTTACTTATGCTCATCATCACAATTATTCCAAAAATCCTCTAGATCATAAACATGAGCATACTTCTCGCTTATTAGCCGGGAAAGGTTTCCTTTTGGATCATAAATCTTTCCCCAGAGTGCAAAGAACTCCAACATATAAAGTTTCAACTCTTCCTCACACATATCAGCACTTTAGGACACAACACATTTGTAATTCTTGATTGTGATGGGGAATTTGACAAAAAAATTCTTGCATGCTTGTGCGAAAAGGGCATGAGATGATTGCATCTATCTCACCAATTCTAGTAACAACGTCTTATCCATTGCATACCTGGGTAGCATGAAGGGGTATCCTTTGAATCTTTCGGCCTTGATATAGGCGAAAGTAGGAAATTAAATATACCAACCCCAACCGACCGGATAACACTTTATTCTTCCAAGGACAATCTTTTAGCTTTGTCACCTTCCATTAATCTTACCATCCTCATAGAAAACACATCATTAACCCTACGGTAATGTTCCCAGTATTGGTGAATAGTAATATGGGGCATATGAGCATAAATCAAATTATTCCATGATTCTCTTCCCAAAGTGCCAACAATGTCTAATCCTTGTATATTTGAATAAATATATGAAAACATAGACAACCATTGGGTGTCCAAGAACGTTATTATCTGTTCACACAACTTGTCACTGATGAAATTTCCCTAGTGAATTTGCACAAGGCCATTCATTATTTTCCCTATAAGCCCGAACATCCAGGGTTCGAATTTGTTGGCATCCTTGAGTCCAGCTATCCTGCTCAATAGGGTTATTATGTCCTAACCATCCTAAATAAACATAAACCTCAAAATTTGTCTCATTTTCTTTGTAATCTCTTCCTAGCACCATGTCGCATTCATAAATTTCATGTTTTGTTCTACATTCAGGTACGCCATATCTAGGACTTGCATATTCAACGGATTCATTTGTCTAAATGTGAGGAGCCCAAATGTGTATACAATGCCTTTCGCAAAGAGGTCTACATAGACTCTTCCTTCTTTCTCAATGACCCTCTTATTTGGGTCATACCAATTCATACACTCCAATACCAACTCAGGAGCCTCCATTTCCGGTGGAAACCCTCCTTCCAAATGTATTCCACTTACAATAATGTTCTTTGCACACTAGGAGGCACCCACTTATCGAATTCATGTAGTGATTTCAGTGTAAGTGAACCCTCCTAGATGGGTGTTTATAACTTTCCCACCGATTGATACAACCTACGAAATAGGGAAATTGAATTTCTCATCTATCGACTTCTTGCTGGAAGTGCTCATATTTCTTTGGGTTTCCTGCATTATTAGAAAATATGTGCCTTGTGTGCGAGTTAGGGTTAAATCTAACCATCTATTTTCAATAATTCATAAAATTTCCTTAATAATGACATTTACAGTCTCAAATTAGGTTAAATTCCTTTCAAAACAATCAAAATTTCAGTGACCTAACCAGTGGCAATGTCATTTAACCCGAGCCATCCATGCATGAAAGAATTAATAGAATTTTAGTTATTCAAAGCATACGTGGTTTTGTTGATGATACGGTTTTTTGAATGCAGCCTCAAAACCCTTGGTAGCTTTGTTCTTTAGCTTCTCGAGACTTACCTTTCTTTGTGCACCACAATCTTGGTTTTAATTCTTTGATGTCCTTATAGGTGAGTAATCTGGCGCAAGGTAGAGTGCTATGAAAGTAATTGCATGCACGAGGTGGTGCCAAGTAAGTGTATTATTTTACACCTTCATTAATTTCCTTTTGCAATGCATTAATTACCCTGAATAAAGGTGCAATCATGGCGAATTAGGGTTCAAATCATGAAATTTTTGGTTTTTGTACAAGGACCCACCATTATAGAAGAAGTTGGTGCAGGCAGTTGACATGGCACACTTATGTGTCACTTTAATTCTTATAAGGGAAAAGGTCTTAGAAGCAAAATCCATCTTGGATACTTAACTATTCACAATCAATCAAGGTTTGAATCATTTGACACCAGACATTGAAAAGATTTCCAAGAGTCGAGACTTTTACCCATCGGGTTCATGAGAACCGGCCGCAAAAGGAAACCCAGGACCGGGTGCAAGTGAGACCAAATCGGTTCGAAATAACATTTGCAAAAAAAAACTTTTGGTCTCTGGTTCTAAAGAAAAGAAAAGCCACTACCAAGCTAACCAACAAAGAGGAGAAATGCACACATCGGGACAATTTTATCCAAGTGATGACCGACCGGGCATGACTATCAGTCGGATGAAAAGAAAAACTTATCGAAGATACATCTTTAGAGAAACAACATCAATATTCGAGACTCGGGGGTTCGGTAAATTGATAAGGATAGGGAAAATATTTTACAAACACTCCCAAGTCCGCCAAAGCAAGAACTTAAGTGAGGGATAGGAAAGTTGGATTAAAACTCACCATTTTACCATTTCCTCCAAAAGCAACACACCAAAGCAAGCAAAAGAAAAGGGAAAAAGAAGCAAAAAAGAGGGGATAACCATTTTGCTGAAGAGTAAAATGGGGAGTGTTGTGAGACCACACAACAACTAGCAACCAACAAAACAATAGAAAGTCAATTATGGACCTAATAACCATACTTCAACTTTCTTCAATCTTTAAATTATAAACAATCAAGCCCTTATTCTGGAATTCTATCTTCACTTTAACCAACATACTATTGGTGTGAATAAGTCTTGTACCTAGTTTATTCCTTTACTAGGGACTTAGGAGACTTAATTCACATGTTAAGTTTACTTAGGATATTAGTTGTCATATCTAGATAAGTATTAGTTGTCTTATCTAGAATTTCCACTTTCCTAGGTAGTTATGAGTTAGTTGTCTCATGTGATAGGATTAAGACACTTGTCATGATCTTGTCTTATCCTATCTCTCATCCTTGCCTTTATAAGCAAGGCATCTCTAGCATATTTGTTATTAATTTGGCATATAGCATTGTATAGTATTGCATTGATCATCTTGTATCATATTGCAATCCTTGTTTGGTGGAATAGCATCTTCCATTGTTGCTTCTCTCTATCTCTTGTGGAGGTTCTTTGGCGTTGCAGATTGAAGATCTTGGGTTGTTAACTCCAACATGGTATCAGAGCTTTGAATCTGGCAAGCCCCTTCCATTTTTTTATTAGAGAGTTTCCATCAATTTCTATTGTCATTTTTTGAGTTCTTGTATCCTATATTGCATGCTTGCATTTTGGTGAGATCTGGTGATTGCAGCGCTTTTGGCTATAGTGGCAGTATTTTAGGCTGTCCCATTGCGTCCAGGAGGCTCGAAAAAGTCAGATCTAGCTTTTGTTTCACTTAATTTCGTCACCATTTTGCAACCTTTGGTAAAGAAGGGTTTTAGCCCGATCCGCGAATGTAACCCTTTACAAGAGAATTTTGAGCCAGAAATTAAGTCTTCCATTGTTCCTCGTGGTCGCTCTCGAAGTTTTGATATATAATTTGGCCTATATTCGCAAAGTTGTCTTCGGGCAAAATTTTAGCGTGAGGGCGGCCGTGACGGGCCCCCTGCGGTGCAACGCTTTGTCGCCGGTAATTTTTCAAAAAATTATTTTAATTTCCTTCGCATTTTTATTAAAAATTTCAAAATAAAATATTTTTAAAGCGCTGGTTTACAGCGAGTTATTAATACCGTGACTTTAGTGCTAAAGTCTCATGGATCGTTATTTAGTCCGCTACTGCCACCGCCGACAACCGCTACCGGAAATCGGGCGAATAAGTACGGCCGACTTTCACCCGGTGACCGCCGCTAACCAAACCGGGCCGGAATTTTGTACGCTTCAAAATTTCCACTTGGCCATTAGGTGACTGCATTCTCGAGGGCTCAAATTTTGCTCCCAGTTAGCCTTCAAAGTGCCTAAAATAGGCCTTTTTTTCATTTTTGCATAACTTTTCACCACGGAGTCGGTTTTTCGCAAACGAGATATCGTCGAAAAGCTGGTTCGACGAACTTCGCAGTGGTGCAGGTGAATTTTCCAGATTTTGTCATTTTTTGCCAGATTTTTCAGCTTGAAGGTACAAGTGCATTTATTACTTGTTTTTTATGTAACTTTTGCCAACGAAGTCGAAATTTGGCAAACTTTTTTTTGAAATTGATCAGAAAATCGCAAGGAATCTGTTTGTAACCTCTGTTTTCAGCTTTGCAAGCTCCTTATTCTAAAAAATTGTAAAAATCACCGTGTGTTATAAACGGTTGATTTGAGCTTGTCACTTGTAAAATTGCAAGAAATTGTTCATTGTAATTTGCTGGGGGGGTTGCAAAATCAGTTTTTAATACATTCTGGGGGGGTGAAAGGCACAATTTAAGTGCCATATTGTCCTTTTCTTTTGGTGAATCATGGCGGATCTAAGGCAAATTGAACCACTCACTCCACACAAGTATCATACATGGAAGCTAAAAATGACACAATTGTTGCAATCTAAGGGTCTATGGCCAATGTTAGATGCAGAACAACCTGAATTTACAAGGGATTATGAAAAGTTTGTCCATAGATGTAAAATGGATGAAGCAAAAGGGCTCATTGGCTTACATGTATCCGATAATTTGTTGTTTCATATTTCAGAGTGCAAAACACCTAAGAATGTTTGGGACAAACTTGAAGAATTGTATGGTAAAATAAATCATTTCAGAACCTTGCAACTTCAAGCAGAACTTCAATCCCTATCTCCAGATGCATTTCCTTCAATTCAGGATTTTCTTGCTCAATTCAAGATGATTTTGTCACAGTTGAAAGGATGTGGACATGATGTATCTAGTGATGAATGTATCTTCTTGATTCTGTCTAAGTTAAAGGGCCCTTATCAAGTGTTTTCTTCTACTTTCTATTCAACCATGGATGCAATGGGGAAAGATTACAAAATGCCTACATTTGAGTTGTTTTGTGAGCGTCTTACTAGGGAGGAGGCCAAGTTAATTCAGTTGGATGCCTTACCTAATTCTATGAATCATGCTCTAATGGCTCAATCATCCAAGGGTAAAGGAAAGAACAAGAAGAAGCCCAAAGCAGAATCATCTTCTGGTAGTGAGAATCCCTCCAAACCGAAGCCGAAGAATAATCAGAAGTCCACTCAATCTCCTTCTTCTTCTACCTCTGGAGATTCTTCTTCCAAGTCCAAGAAAAAGAACGGAGATCCTTGTTCATTTTGTGGCAAAACTGGACATGATGCATCTCATTGCTTTAAGAGATTAGAGGCCTTGGAGGAAGCTATGAAGAAGCACAATATTTCAGTGGCTAAGCCTTCTTCAATGGGCAAAGGGCAAGCTCTTTCTGCACAAGCTATGCATTCACCTTCAGATAGTTGGATTCTTGATTCAGGTGCCTCACATCACATGACAAATTCACGTGATCTTCTTGATTCCATAGTTCATACTTCTACTTCTCAGATTGTAGTTGGGAACTCTTCACAGATTCCAGTTTTGGGGACAGGCTCCGTTCAGATGCTAGATGGGTGCATTGAGGATGTTCTTCTTGTTCCTAATAGTTCAGCGAATCTTCTTTCCATATATCAGATTTGTCATTCTGGAGATGGGAAGTTAGTTGAGTTTACTCCAAAAAATGTGACTATTAGACAGTTGCAAGATCCTGAGAAGGTTGTCGCAACAGGGGTAGTTGATCATGAGAATCATTTGTATCGATTTGATGGATTTGAGTCTTCATCAGGTTCATGTTTTGTTGCTCATGTTGATTCAATGAGCAAGCTTTGGCATGAGAGGCTTGGGCACTTGAATTATAGATATCTTCAACAAATGAAAGCACATAACTTAGTGGTTGGTCTTCCAAAGATCACTTGCACAGATGGTGTTTGTCAAGGATGTGTTCTTGGCAAGCAACATCAAGATCCTTTTCCTAATGGTCACGCTACACGTGCAACCACACCCCTTGAGTTGGTCCTAGTGATCTCATGTCATTCCCAACTCCTTTTTTAGGGGCTAAGTATGTGCTCACATTCATTGATGATTTTTCTCGACGAACATGGGTCTATTTTTTGAAGCTCAAGAGCGAAGTTCTCACCAACTTCAAGACCTTCAAAACATTTCCAGTAGGAAGCCAGTTTTTCTCTTCTCGGCTGCATATAATGATAATGGCGTTAATCGTGCATTTCAGGATTTTGGTGCTGGTGTATTGGTGTATTCTTCATCACACAGCCTTCTTTACACTCCCTCAACGTATCGGTGTGGCAGAGAGAAAGAACAGACTCTCGTGTGAAATGGCCAATTGTATGATTCAGTCTAGGTCCATGGCTCCCGCTTTTTGGGCCGAAGCTGGCAATTGTGCCAACTATATTCAGAATCGTATGCCCCACAAGGCAGTGCAAAATATGACCCCTGAGGAGGCTTGGTCTCATCGCAAGCCAAATGTTTCCTTCTTTAGAGTATTCGGTAGTGAGGCTTGGGCATTCATTCTGAATGGTCGACGTAAATCCATGGAGAAGAAGAGTCAGCGTTACATTTTTGTTGGCTATTGTGAGGATGTGAAGGCATACAGATTGTTTGATCCTGACACACGAGAGGTTCATTTCCGACGCGATGTTCAGTTTTCTGAGACCTTCACCCAACCAGATCCTCCTTCGACTTCTTCTTCATCACAACCTACTCAGTCTTCTTCAGTTGATGATACTTTGCTACTTGAGGAAGATTTTGATGATGGTCTTGATGAACCTCCTCCTCACTCACCCACTAGGCCACGATGGGCTCGAGTTACTCTTGAGGAGGCTGGTCCTCTTGTTGGTGATCCCATAGACACTCGCCGCACTCGTTCTCAGACTTCTGGAATTAGTCTTTTGAGTCATACAGTTTCAGATGATCCTCAGAAGTTTTCAGATGCTTCAGGTATTCCAGAGTGGGATAGTGCTATGGATGATGAGTATTCTTCTTTGATGAAGAATCATACTTGGGATCTTGTGCCTCTTCCCAAGGGAAGAAAGTTGGTTCGGTGCAAGTGGGTGTATCGTACCAAGTATGCAGCAGATGGTTCCATTGGCAAGTACAAGGCTCATCTTGTTGCAAAGGGGTTTTCTCAGGTTGAAGGGATTGACTATTCCGAGACCTTTTCTCATGTTGCCAAGATGGATTCTATTCGCCTTGTCCTTGCTATAGCTGCATCACAGGGATGGTCAGTATATCAGATGGATGTGAAGAGTGCTTTCTTGCATGGGGATCTTCATGAGGAGATTCATGGCGAGCAAGCCACCGTGTTTTGTGCAAGATCTCCTTCACTTGTGTTTCGTAAGCTTCGACATTCATTGTATGGTCTCAAACAGGCCCCTCGGGCTTGGTATGAGAAGATGGATAGTTTCTTTCTTGCTTCTAGCTACACTCACTGCCATTCTGATCCCACAGTTTATACACAAAGACATGGAGAGGATTTACTTATACTTCTGCTCTACGTGGATGATTTGATTCTCACAGGAAGTTCCACTTCCATGATTTAGAGTACACAGCAAGCATTGATGGAGTGATTTGATGTGACTGACCTTGGTCTTTTGCATTACTTCCTTGGTCTTTAGGTTCATCAGTCTTCTGAGGGGATCTTCATTTTCTAGCAGAAGTATGCTCTTGATTTGCTTCAGAGATTTGGCATGGTTGATTGCAAGCCCCGCTCTCATCATAATTCCAAATAAAAGGTAACGCCTGCTTCGTACCATCCTAATAGCTTGATCCTACCTTGTATCGGCAGTTGGTTGGCAGTCTTTTGTACTTGACACATAGTCGTCCTGATATTTCCTTTGCGGTTGTACTTGTCTCTCGCTTCTCACAGGAGCCTCATGAGAGTCATTGGAAGGCCGCCAAGCGCATTCCCTGGAGATAATATCTCAGTGGCACTACTCATTTTGGCATTCACTACTCAAATTTTATCTCGCATTGTGGGGCTTCACCGACTCCGGGATTAAATGCATGCCAAATGATCGGAAGTCTACTTCACGTCTTTGTCTTGGTTCTGGTCCGATTGCATGGTCATGCAAGAAGTAGACTACTGTTGCATTATCATCGATAGAGGCTGAGTATTGAGGTGTTGTTTTGGCTAGTCAAGAGGTTTTGTGGCTTCGACAGTTGATGACTGAGTTCGGATTCCCTTCCACTCAGCCCACTACTCTTTGGTGTGACAATCAGAGTGCCATTCATATTTCACGCAACCCAGTGGAGCATCAGCGGACTAAGCATATTGAGATCCATATGCACTTCATCAGGCAGCTCATCCAGGATGGTGTTCTCAGCTTGGAGTATTTGCCTACAGATCAGCAGGTTGCAGACATCTTCACTAAACCTTTGGCATCACCAAGCATTCTCTGGGCCATGATCGATGCTTGGGGTGAAGGAAGTTGTCCTTGGGAGGTCTTGAGGAGTCCTCCTTCCTTCATTAGTTTTCTTTGTTTCTTTTCTCTCTTTTGGAGAGGAGTTTTCTCCCATAGGGTTTTTCTCCTTTTCTCTGCTTGTGAGAGTTTTTGCTTTGTACATGGGTACCTCATCAGGCCTAGTTGTCGGGACCCATCTTTTGCATTTTTGCATTGGTTTGTACCTCCCTAAGTTGCACTTAAGGGGGGGTGTTGGTGTGAATAAGTCGTGTACCTAGTTTATTCCTTTACTAGGGACTTAGGAGACTTAATTCACATGTTAAGTTTACTTAGGATATTAGTTGTCATATCTAGATAAGTATTAGTTGTCTTATCTAGAATTTCCACTTTCCTAGGTAGTTATGAGTTAGTTGTCTCATGTGATAGGATTAAGACACTTGTCATGATCTTGTCTTATCCCATCTCTCATCCTTGCCTTTATAAGCAAGGCATCTCTAGCATATTTGTTATTAATTTGGCATATAGCATTGTATAGTATTGCATTGATCATCTTGTATCATATTGCAATCCTTGTTTGGTGGAATAGCATCTTCCATTGTTGCTTCTCTCTATCTCTTGTGGAGGTTCTTTGGCGTTGCAGATTGAAGATCTTGGGTTGTTAACTCCAACACATACAAGATCAAATTTTATTGAGCTCATGTGTGTGCAACTAATTTATTCTACTACAGTAAATTCAGAACATAGAAAATGTTTGCATTGACCTACATAATTTGGTAATTTCCTTTTAAGGCAACCCTTGATAGAGTCTTTCTACCAGTCAAGCGCCCATAGCTCCAACAAGGTTATCTTTGTAATTCCCCCAAATATAGCTCTAATGCCAGTCATGCATCTATAGCCCTGGTAGAGATATTTGGATAACCTAAAGAGTTAAATTTTCTCTTTTGATATTTTTTTGATATTCATTTTTTCATTTGATATTACTGTTTAAGCTCTTTTGCTTCAACTTGCAGGCAACGAATTCCACTATTAGGTTGCGAATTATAATGGTAGCAAAGGACAACTTTTGATTTTTCACTCAATGCAAACAACTACTATCCCAAATTCAGTAGAATGATTTAGGTATGGGGGTTTGTAGCTCAACATCAACTGAATGATTTATGCAAACTAAGGTGAATGAATCTTAGCAATTCCCAAATCATCTATAATTAAAGGACTATTTCTGATCAAGGCATAAATCACATTTCTAGAATTGGCGTTCTATTATTTTTACCACCTTCAAGAATTGTCCATTGATAGGCAATGGAACATTCTCTCTAGTTAAATTTTTAAGCCTATAGGTGTTGTCACCTAAGATTTCAGATACTTGGTAAGGACCAGTTCATAACTTGTCGAACATACCATGCTCACCCTTACACTCATGGGCTTTGTCCCAATATAGGACTAAATCAAATGGGTATGTGCAGGATCATCATGGAAAAAACAGGCCCTCAAGTGGCGAAAAATTTAGAAAAAATCAAAGTTAAGCAACTTGACGTAAAAATTTGAATAAGTTATCTATATTATTTTAAAAATATGTAAGAATAGAATTTGTAGCAAATTGAATGTAGTTCTAAAGTACTATGTTTTTTTTTTTTTTAAATCTATTTGGTGAAATTGGGGGAATTTCAATCTGATTAGTAAATTTGAGGGAAAAATAAGAAGTATAGGTATCTAACCACCTAACCACAATAAAATGATAATGTTATTTATAATATTTTTAGATATAAGTAAAAGGACTCATGTACGGAAATGGCAATTACATTTTTTGTAATTTTTTAAGAAGTAATTGGTTATACAGTTTTTTGGTGTGAAAACTTTTTAAAAATATATAAAACTTTCATTGTAATAAGGACTGCACTTGCTTGGTCAAAACTTCACATGAAATTCAATTTTTTTTAATCCTATAGTATGTGAAGCATAGAATGCTGACACATGTTTTGGATTAAAATTGTGATACCATTTGAAAGCTATAGATATTTTTCAATCAACCTATCAATTGGGACTTTAGTCATAATTTGAATAGAAAATGAATAATAATTACTTATTAAACTCAAAGTAAAGCATAATTTATATTGGTGGAAAGTTGAGAATCTCCTTTAAAAACCTTTTTCGTTTCATCAATTTTGGATTAAAAAAATTCGTCAACCACATACCCTACAAATACCCATCATATCGCCACTTTTTGGCCCATCATGATCCTGCACATACCTAGTCTATATTCTTGTTACCCATTTTTGTTACTTACTCAAGTTGATTGAGTTTAGAGTGTTTGCAAATTGAAAGTGAAGTACATTTCTTATCTATCTTCCCTATATTGCATTCAATTGTATTAACATAAAAAATCAAAGAGATTACAAGTTATAGTAATAGATTATTGCATTTATACAAGTGCATACAATATCAAAAATATTTCCACAAATCTTTCTGAAAAAGTAATATTTATTGATACAAAAGTACATATTTGTCTCACACAAGCCATGAGACTTAACTTGTCAAATGAAAATGAAGAACAATTTATACATTGATGGATTAAAAGAACAAAAAATGCACATATAGGGGAAGAGGCCAGTCATTGCCTGATGACTGGTTCAGAGAGACTTAACTTGTCCAATGAAAATGAAGAACAATTTATACATTGATGGATTAAAAGAACAAAAAATGCACATATAGGGGAAGAGGTCAGCCATTGCTTGATGACTGGTTTAGAGTCTGTTGTCTTGCTTGGTATTCTACTTCAAGTTGCTTTGCATCCTCCGTAGCTCCCAACTCCTAGTCCCTGCATCTGGAAATTATAAAGATGTTCTAGAGTAGTGTTCTAAGCAATGAAGGCTTCTAACACTACATGTACATGCACCCATGAATGTATAAATTGACCCTCAAGTGCATTAAATAGGCATACAAACTGTACATGTCCAAAGAAAGAAACAAAACCATCAAGCACATCATACATATGCATATATTTTTCTAACTGTTTGTTTCATGTGCAGATACAGAAATAGCAATGTTAATGTTTCATCAAATCTTAGCACGTGGGTTAAATGTGGCTCCCACGAGGGTTGACCTCTATGTGTTGCTTTATTGTACTTTTAAGAGGCATTGAAAGATATTCATAATCCTCAAGAGCCTTATCAAGATATCAAACTTGAATGAAAAGAGCAGAGGCAATGCAAAGGATATTAATTATTGACTGTGGTTAATCATTTTCCAGTCATTTTCCAGTCATTTTCCCAACCAATGTATGT